>SNQJ01S0000186.1:415220-426214 GCA_010110895.2 Picea sitchensis
GATACCTTCGTCACCCAACCATAGGCCGAAGCCTCCCTCCGAGCACCTTAACCTTGACTGAGAATTACTCTGGAAGCAAACCCTAGGCTAGATAGCCAAACAAAGAGTAGCGCATCAATCCCCAAGGATAGCGCATCACAAAAAGCTGATCAGATGTTCCAAACCCTAACCAAGAGATATACAAACCAATACTAAAACTAGTTGTTGCTGCAGCTGCACCTGCAACCCTCCTCCAAAACTGCGCACCAGACTGCAACTGCAGTGCGCACCAACTGGGAAACTGCAATTCTGAGATGCTGCAAATTAGAACTGGCGCCCTGTATTTATAGTAATCCTGCCAGTTTTGCTGGGGCCGACTTCTCCTTCTGGTTATGTGTCTGTTCAGTGTATTATTATTATTTCTGGCCGACTTCTTCTCTTGGAGGCTAATAGCCTAATATAAATTATCTTCTTGAGCCGACAAGGCTTCTAGGGTTATTAACCAACTCATTAGGGTTTCTCTTACTTCCCGGAGTCTTCTATTCTCGTCAGGTTCACACATGGGGGTAAATACCTCCCGCCGCTACCATAATATTAATAGGGGCCTGTACTGGGATCTGCGTTAGTAATCCCTCTGTCTGAGGAGGGAGAGATGGTGTAGGAACCATGGAGGGTGGATGGAGATACCATACATGGATGGAAATAACCATGCTAGGAAGGGTGAGAGTAGTAGCGACTTGGAATGCTTGGACTCTAGGTGGGGGGTTAAAGAAGGGGATTTGGGTAATGGCTTAGGGGACTATCTCCCAAACTGGTATTTTCCCTTGNGGGGGGGGGGGGAATCCAGGACAAGTGGTGTGGTGGTGTTTTCATGGAATTCCTGAGCTATTATTTCTTCAATTGGTGGGACTTCGATGTGGGGAGGGGCCTTGGTGAGAGGAGTATTTTCTCTGATATCTGTTCTGTTAGAGGAAACTACACACACTTGTGCTGACATAGATGGGTTGAGGAGAGGTGGTGATCCACGATAAGTTCCTAACAAGGATGGGTCTTTGAATATTCCAAGGCCAATGTCAATGCTTGGAAAAGCGTATGATCTAGCACAGACAAGAGGGAGGATGTTATCAATGTTGGTGGAATGATTAGGTCTATAATGTGTAAGCTGGTCGATGGTGGCAATTTTTCTGTTATGGGGGAACATCATCATACGAAACATAGAAGAGGATACCGCCTTCATAACATACATGTAGCTACGTCCGAATAAGATATTGTAATCAAGTGGGGTGTCAATAACTTCAATGCCAATCATGATGGTTTTTCCTCTGAATTCTACGGGGACATTTTGGAAGAGCCCTTTAGGGGATGATGGTCGACCATCGTAAGCTCTCAGGGTGATGGAAGATAGTATGAGCTCAGGTGAGCCAAGTTTCTGCCATAATAATTTAGACATGAGGCATGTGGATGCACCTTCATCGATGATGCACCGATGAACTGTGATGTTCCAGATTTTAACTGGTATTTGAAAGGCTACCAGAGAGGGGAGGCTTAGTTCTCTGCCATTTAAATCAAAGGTGATTAGTTGAGTATATGTTGGGTCGAATACCCCCAAGGTGGAAAGAAAGGATTGGCGCTATGATGGATAGGTTTGGAGGACCTCCAACATAGACATGGCTGCAAAAGACTATGATAAGGCATCGACCAGACTGTAGTTATGGGCTGCCCTAGAATGAGGGTTATGTACATTTTGTCGTAAAGGCATGCAGGGTATACAGGGGTTTGGTTCAGTGTTAGGGAATGAAATAATAAATGGTTGTCCTACTGTGGCTAGAATTTTTTCTGAGGTGGCTGGGGTAGAGTCGGGAGGCATGCCATATTGATGGTTGTGTGCTCCCAGAAGGATCTTTTCTTCATCGATATGGAGGATACTGCGATCAACTGGATTGGGACCTGGGTTTTGATATTGCCCCATTTGTGGTGAGGTAGATTTTATCTCTTGTTGTGTATTCATAACACCTTGGTGTGGAATGGGGTTTTGCAACACGGCCAAAGGTGGAGGCTACAAATAATTTTGTGGGGTCGGTTGGGGGACAGGTGGTGCCGGAGGGTGTTGTATGTTCATGGATTCTTTCATTTGTTTGTAATCAATAATTTGGGGGTAGTGGTGAGTATAATGTCCATATTCACCACAAAGGGTGTAAGGGAAGTTATTTCTAAGATTGTTGTTCTTCCCTTGTCATGGTTGATTGTATTGTTTCCCCCTTGGGGGTTCTGGTTGCCCCCAACGAGACAGTTTTGTTGGTGGTTATTTCCTCCTGGTCCTGAGTTGTTATTGTTTCATTTTTTTCCTTTAATATTGACATTATTTGACTGATGAGACAGATTTTTCGTAGTCAAATGTTCAAAATCATGAACTTGTTGAATGGGAGAGGGCTGAAAAAAATTAACTCCGGCATGTGGTTGTCCTGGTGGAGGAGAAACCGACTAGGGAGGACCAGGAAATGGAAAATACAGATTGTTTTGTGGAGACGATCCATATGACGTATAGGAAGTTGAAGTACTTCCACCATTGTTGGGGTTATATATGGGGGTTGGGGTGGACCCATACTTGATTGAGAGACTAAATTCATCTGGGGTACTGGTGGCGATTCCCTCAACGACTGAGGGGAAACAACATGATATGACTGTTGGTGAGTGGGAGGATGGTAATAAGATGTCCCTCCATATGGTTGAGGATACTGATTTTCACCATAGGTAGGTGATGAGTGGATGTAAGGGTTGAGGTGTGTCATAGAATCAATCAACCCATCCGCAGTGTGAGAAAACCTAGGTTTGTCCTAGCCAAATGGTAGGGATCTCGGTGCATCAGGCAATACTGTGTATAAGTAACCTGATTGGGCATATATGAGGTCAAATTGTTGGGCCTTGTTGATGGCTTCCTCTTATGATTAAGGAAAAGTGGATGCTACATCTTTGGAAATCACGAGGATGAGCGATTTAAGAAACCAATCGAGACTTTGTTCTTTGGTGGTTTCTTCTTTACACAAAATACGTCACCGACACCATTCATGGATGTGGTCAGCGATATGGATAGTAGTGGTTTGTTTGAACTTGGAGAGAAGTTATAATCCAGTGTCATGATGAACTGGTAATTGGAAAAAGGACAAAAAGGCCTTGGCCAATGATTCAAAGGTCACATGGGACCCTGATTTTTTGTCCACATACCATTTAGTTGATGAACTAGTGAGGGTTCATTGAAATAATCTCAAGCGGATGGAATCATCCATGATGTTGTTTGAAGAGCACCATAAGTGGAAGGTCATAACATGGTTGGCGGGGTCTTTCCCTGGTTTTCCTTCAAACTTCAGAATATTTGAAGGCAATTTGGTAGGCATATTGGGCCAAGTGACATCACGCAAAGTGGGATCGTTCGTGAGTTTGGTTAAATCATGAATGTTGAGGGATGCCAAGTATGATAAAGGGGGATTTGGTGGAGGATTAGTTCCAACCATTGTGTGTGTAGGTAGTGGACCTATCCCTTGCAAGGGATTTGGTGGGTTTGTACTTCCTCTTTGAGAAGAAGTTTGACCCCCACCTCCTTGTGAAGGAGAACCAATAGATGGATTGCCTTGGGTATTTGACCCAAGCAAAGTGGAACCAAGTATATATGATCCTGAAACAATAGCACTCATTGGGGTGTGATATGGTTGAGTCGGTCAGTTGGTGAGACTAGGGACTCCTCCTAGAATAGGAGGGAGATTTTGTAAGCGTCTAGAATGACAAGGATTCTGTGGTTCCCCTATGGTTCTGACTAGAAAAGTGAATGTGTGCCAAGGGTGACAAGAGATAAATAAATGAACAAAAGATTTTTATATTCTTGAACTTCACAAAATATTATAACTCATAATTGCATGTAATCAAATGAACATCATACATAAATCAATTGTAAAATAAACAAGCATGTGGATAGGTGGATTTTGTCCGCGTGGGGAGAAAACAAAAATACATTCTCGTGTCCTAAAATACCTATCATCCTTCTTCTCAATTTAGCACTGGGCCTTACAATAACACTCGAAAGTGGGGTTTGAATCCACCAAAAGAGGAACTAGTGAAGGTTGAAGTAGTCAGTTATAATGAGGGGTAGAGGGTGCATATCCCGAAAGAGATGGCGATATTTCCCAATAGCCACACAAAAATATGACCAATGTGCGATTGCAACCCACAACTGCCACCTGGATGGATATCTTATGTTTGGCCACTAAGTACCTCGGTCAAAGTGCAACATTTAAATTTTTGGCCTAAAAAATGGGTCACGAGATGGATACCCTCAAAAGAGTTGGGTGACTCAAGTAGGGATGCGCTGAACAACCGAACCTCAGCCTTCGACCCTTCAAGGGTATCTCCCTGCCTTATGGTATAGGAACACTTGACTTGGAGGATTTGAAAGATCCCTATTCTCAACTTCTATTGTTTCAAAATGTGATAACCTAATAACGATGTTATAACCCTAAATTTCTCTACACATGCA
This sequence comes from Picea sitchensis, assembly GCA_010110895.2. Taxonomy (NCBI): domain Eukaryota; kingdom Viridiplantae; phylum Streptophyta; class Pinopsida; order Pinales; family Pinaceae; genus Picea; species Picea sitchensis. Next base: position 419,725 of record SNQJ01S0000186.1, read on the forward strand.
TACCCGACCTTTGGCCCTCTTACTTGCATTTTTTGCCAAGCCATCATTGAGTTTCTCTTCTAAAAAAAAACATTTTTTGAATATGTATGCACTCTACACAAATACTACCCACGTACATATGATTGTTGCACCACTACAGCCCACATATGTACACATGTTGCACTACTACAACCTGCGTATACTTGCAAAGGTTGCAAAAAATAAAAAGTTGCAAGGAATTCGTTGAGATTATGGGCTATTGGGTAGTTTCCAAACTAATTCACCACCTATAGCCCTTCACCCAACTGAATAACCATCCTTTTGTCATATAAAAGGAGGTTTTGAGGTCTCATTCCACATCTAGACATAAGAACAATGAAACTTTGCCCGTTTCACATTCCCTCCTTGCCCCAAGTAATTGCAGCCCTTTTGTGAGAATTGCCTCAACATTCCCCAATTATCCCTTCATCCTCCATCAGAACCCATTCACTTCCCAAGAATAGATCATAAGGTTGAGAGGAGAAGCCATACAAAGGTGCACTTGGAGCTTTGTGAAGAGGAGCCCAGACCGGGTTCATGGAGCAGTAGTTGGCTTTGGTTGTAAAGGTATAATCATTGAGTTATTAATAAATGAAGTACTTTTCCTGTCCCAAATCATGGTGTATTGAATGCTTTTAATGGTTTGTGTTTTGAAATTCTTACATATAACCCTTATTTTCATATGAATAACATGCTTGCATCTTTTTGTTTGTCTATCTTTGAATGCAGACCAACCTTGGGAGGAGGCGTGCAGTCTGTGAAGCTTTCAAGCGCGAGGGGATCATCACCAGATGAAGAGTAGAGGTATAGTTACCCGATCCCTCTCATATTTTATTTTATTGTATGAGTCTTGGGTATTTTTGGGGTAGTTAGAGAAGTAATTTACTTTTAGATGGTTAGTTGATCCTCCTACACTGTAAACCCTAGTGTAGTCATAGGGGGTTTTTTCCTGCTAGCATAATTGGCAACCATATTGGGGAAGCCTCTAGGGTTTTAGGATAGTTTTGGGTGCTTGATTGGTTTTCATACCTTTCAACTTTATGTTGAGTCTTTTGAGTATTTTAAGGGATTCTGGTCACCTTTTGATGCCATACTAGTTCTCCCTGCCTTATAAGTCTATCTGTTTTATTTCTTTTTTGAGGAAATACAGAGGTGTACGTCCCCTATAGTTGGTCAGATCACGTACAGTTGGCACAGGGGAAGACCTAGGGTTCAACACTACAAAAGCACACCAACAAGCCCTAACTACTCTCCCTTTCGGCAACACCTACGAAGTAGATGTAGTCTCACCCAAAGTAGCTATAGGGGGTTCTAGGACACAGGTGTCTACAACCAGAGGAAATGTAGAGTGGATTCACAACAACAACACACAACCACCTAGTTATCCTTTATCTTCCTTAAGCCTACTATGCAAGTTACATTTCATATCTAACACAATATCACATTAGCAACATATCAAATGATAGAGAACACAACATCAATTGCACATAACACAAGATATATGTGGTTCAACCTCTCCCTAGGGCTACATCCATATAAATGTGCTTTATGATATATTAAGATGGAAGCATATAGTTCTTATCTGCGCTCTTAGCTAGCAGATCTTCTCTTCTTCTCTCTCTTTCTCTCTCTCCTCCCTACACACCCAACTGCAGGTTTTATCTTCATACCCAGCTGAAGATCTTACAATACCAGAAGTCTCTCACACTCAACACTTCTCTCTCACACAGTAGTACTCACTTAATCATACAATAACAATGAACTCTCAACCCACTTAGCACCCACCCATCCCAGGTCCTTTAGACTTTTATTTATACATTACATTAACTCTTGGGCACCCTTAGATTAAAACCTAAGTGCCAAAACCCTAGATACCAAAACCCTAGGTGTCTCAAACCCTAGGTCAACTTGACCCACATTTTCAGAGCTTCGCCAACCTATATTTCCTTCCTTCACACGCGGTTCTTCAAAGCATATGTTGACATATTCTTTCACTTACTGAGTTTTCCATGATCCCTCTTCCTTGCTAATCTGCCATCGTCGATCTCCTCATCCAATGACTTGATTTCTCTTACTTTGCTCCATCTTTTCTGCTTTTTTTCTCACTTCAACCCAATATCACTCACTGTGTCTTCTGCACAGTTCACATTTTTCCTTTTCTCCCTTAATATTCTCTTTCTTCCATAACCAAGGGCCAACAGGCCCCCAACACTCACCTGTGACTTGTCCTGAGGCACTTTAGATCCGAACTTCCTGTTCCATTTCAACTTAAGACTGTGCAAGGCATCTTGTGCGTTCTGCTTTGTTTCTCCCTTCTATGTGCAGTCTGTCTTTTCTTTGTCTGGTACCAAATTTCAACTGCACCTGGTACCTAGACCCTTTTCCTTTTTCTTTTACTGAGAGTTGCTAGGTAGTTGGTTGTCATAATACAATTTCAATCGGCTTCCGTTCACCAAACCTTCCTTCCATTCTCCAGTCAAAGTCTTCACTTTCTCCTTATATTTAGGGTTCAATCTGTAGGGTCTCTGTTTTACTGGACTTGCATATGGTTTCAAAGGGATCCTCATCTCTATCATGGGCCCTTTAATTCCCTTCATATCAGTGAACTTGGTTGGAAACAAGTCTTGATATTCATGCAGTAATTTTGTGATCTTGTCAATAGTGGCAGCACCAATAATCTCCAACATTTGTAAGCTTTGGTGTCTGTACCATTCCAATATTGAATTTTTTTATTTTGATTGTCTATCCAACAAAATTTTGTTCAACTCCTGGTCCTTCTACATCTCTTTGGCCTTCTATTTCTATGATGTTCACATTCCTAGGATCATCGTCTTTAACAGAATTGATATTGTAACAACCTTGCAACTTTTGAAGAGGCATAGTCCATTCATCCTCTTCTTGATCCAAAGGAAGGCTAGGTTCCTCCTCGAACACTTTCTGTCTTACAACTTGTAATGTGTGATCTACTGTATGATATTGGATTCAAACAAAAAGGTAGTTCCAAAGTTCTGGGTCATACATTCCCAATATGCAGTGATGAGGTGCAGTTTTGCTTGAAGATACCAGTTGATGGGAGTTGTGTCGAGTGTGTTAATGAATTTGTGTACCCATTGTTCTTGAGGAATGCTGCTCCAGGCTTCCTTGCAACTTTCCATATGGTCCTTTGGACAGCTTCGACCTGTGTACCTAACTTCGCAGCCTTCTACTTGCTCTGAAAATCTCACTGTCATCAAAGTGTGAAATTGTACCCAGTTTGTAATATTCTTTTTGTGTGTCCCCCTCCATCTTGCTGGATTTGATTTCAGGGCCTCATCCATTGCCAAGAATATTTGTGGTAGTGGTAAAAAAATTTCAAAGTCTAACAAGAATTCTTCTAAATGATTCAGATCATCAAAGCTGGGCAAGTTACTTACTGTTGTGTCGATCTAGCGAACTTCCCTAGTTAATCTAGCACATCTCCTTGTAGATACTTCATACATTTTGTTCTGCCAGTTCTCCAGTTCTTCTTATGAATTTGATGAGCATGCGTTGTCACTTATCCAACTCAAATTCCCATCTTCTGTAGGATTAAAGTAGTCCTGCTATTTGGCTATCAATTTGTATATGTTTTCTAGTTCATATGCGCGGTCTTCTTCTCTGATGGGTTCTGTGTATCTATGACCTTCATCGGGATCCAAAGGTGCAATGAGCCCAAGTCCATCTCTTTCAAACATCATTCTTCTCTTCTTTAAATCAACCACAGTGGAATTATTGAAAGCCCAATCAATTCCTAACAACGCGGGGTAAGGACAACTATCATCAACTGTCTCAATCACCTCAAAGTATGCAAACATCCTTACTCCATCAATGTCCATAGGGACACGCTCCAGTCTTCCAAAGGGGCTTACAACTTGTTGATTATCCATCCTAAGCTTGATAGGGGAATAAATAAACTTAGGTTTTCCCATCAGTGCCCAGGTCTGCTTCGTCATGACATTGACCTCCAACCCTAAGTTGAGGACCACATAGTCTATATCGTACTCTCCAATATGAGCATTAATGTGTAGTTCTTTATTTTTCCTTCTCTTCTTGGATAGTTGATGTACTAATTTATTCAGAAAAGGATCTACCCTTCCTCTCTCATACTGTCTGACCAAATTTTGTAGTTCTTGTATGGCTTTTTCATCTTTAATCAACTCAATAAACGTATACAAGAAACTGACAAGTTTACTCACCTTTTTTCCATCTCCAGGCGAAGTAGACTGATCAAATGCCAGAGGCATTCCATATTCTCTTACTTCTGGTTGAACCTTTGATGAAGAATCCTGATCTCTTCCGAATCCCTTTCTTGCTTCCACAAATATATGCTTCTCTTTCCTTGGGTCAAATTCTTATGCCTTCTCTATATCTTTCCTGACTCCTGATTCTTCTATAGTCTTTCCTTGGATCACTTTGTCTTCTCCTATAAAAACACCTCCTCATGTGATAAAAATGACTTTGGGATCTGCTCCGCGAGGTTCTTCTTTGATTAGTTGTATTTGTTGATTTCCTCCTCCTTTCTCCCGAAGCTTAGCCAACAATGCTAGACATTCCTCAATAACATGCTCGAATGAGTTGCAGTAGCTGCAAGTGGTACAAGGGTTCTGACAGTCCCTTGCCAAGTCTCCTGGATGTGCGTAGTTATAACAGATGATCTATCCTCAACCTCGACCCATACCTCCTTCTCTTCCTCTTCCTTAGACTCCACCCCGAGGGTGGAAGTTTCCTCTCCCAGAGGAATTATACTGTGTGGTGCTTCCTTCTTGATGTACTTCACCTTGAATTTGACATATATCCCTATCATCATGTCCTACCGACTTACAGAATGTGTAATACATATTTGTGGGTGTTTGGACATATTTTTGCAGATAGTAACATTCACCAGGGAGATGCCGATTTCTACATACCTCGCACCAGGGTAGGGTAACTTGCTTCAAAGGGCTCGGAGCTCCAGAGGCCATGTATTCTTGAAATAAGGGATAGTGTTCCTTGTCATGGCCTTTTGATTTGCATTTGATACACCAGATGTCTTATCTTTTATCTTTTCCCTTGTCTTTCTTCATAACTTTGACCTGTAGTGATAAGCTAGTTAGCTGACTCAATATTTGACTCATGCCCGAGCTAGATTCTCCCATAGGGGTTGATTCTAATTTCATGGCAATCTCTAGTGCCTCAACCTACGAAGTAATCTTTTGTTGCATCAGAGGAACTCTGATGTGTGGAAAGAGGGAAACAATGAACCATTCCTTGTTCTTCTCATCTGGGATCTGAAAACTCAAATGGCCCATCAAGGTCTTAAATATATGATCAAACTCCCACACAAGTTCAGTTGTTCTCTGCTTGATTTCTTTTAGTTTTGTAATGCACTACGAATCTGATTTAGGTTTCTTGAATTCAGAAGTTAGCACAGTCTTAATGGCATTCAACGGTTTAGGTGTATTAGAAAAACAGGACCGCGGAGCAATAAAATAAAATAAATGTGGAAATAAAACACAAAAGATACATTATACACGAGAGGCACAGATTTACGTGGTTCACCCAGTGTGGGCTACGTCCACCAGAGAAATTGCCAGGTCCTTTCTTTATTATTATCCAGCAAAATGAAGGGATAAAACCTACAGCAAAACCCGTTGTAACTTCCTCTTCTTTCTCTCACAGTCTCCTCTCTCAGAATACAATACTTGCCAACCTACATAGACACAATACATTTCCCTCATAAAAGAGGGTTGCCTTCTAGGGAAAAAAACCCTAACATAATATCTATCATTAGATCTGTGACCTTATAATGAACGGTCCAGATTTACAATGAAATTACAATATACTTTTATAAGGCAATTTTTTCTTTGGGGGCTTCGCCCCCAAACCCTCACTGGGGGCCCGCTTTCCCCCAGACCCCCCATCCGGGGGGATAGCCCCCCTGGACCTCGCAGAGGGGGTACCCCCCCTCTGCACTCCCCCACNTGCTTCGGGGGCCCGCTTGCCCCTAGACCCCCTGGACCTCGCAGAGGGGGTACCCCCCCTCTGCACTCCCCCACGTGGAAGAGTGTACATACTTCTAGGGTGTAAATACTTCATGGGGTATAAACACGGCTGAAAGTAAAAGACCTCTAAATTAGGAAGATAATCAGGCTCCACAACCAACAATCTCCCACTTGGAGACTGATCTCAACAACTCCATCGCTATTGTATATGCTGGACTCTGAACCTTCTTGGACCTGGCAAATTTCTCATCTCCATCTTCATTCTTGAAGACCAACTGAAACTGAGCAAGAACTCAGTTTCTCCCTGGTTACTCCCTTTGTTAACATGTTTGCAGGATTCTGGCTAGTGTGTATCTTTTCCAGCTTCAATTGTCCATCTTCCAAGGCGGATTGTATGAAGTGGTACCTCAACTGTATATGCTTAGTCTTCGAATGGAAGGCTGAGTTCTTTGCAAGGTGAATGGCACTCTGAC
>SNQJ01S0000186.1:436077-487144 GCA_010110895.2 Picea sitchensis
CTGGTGGACGTAGCCCACACTGGGTGAACCACGTAAATCTGTGTCTCTCTTTTATTGTGTGTCTTCTGTGTTTTGTTTCTGCATTTGTTTTATTTTATTGCTCCGCGGTCCTGTTTTTCTAACATCATGGTCGATCCTCTTAAGGTTGAGGTGATAGTTCAGTTGCCTCCCCCATGCACAATACCCCAGCTTCAGATCTTACAGGGGAAAGCAAACTCTCTTCGGCGTTTTGTCACAAACTATGCCGAGATCACTAAAGGGTTCATGCGTTTATTGAAAAGGGGAGTCCTTTTCTGTTGGGATGAAGTTGCTCAACACTCTTTTGAAGTGTTGAAACACACCCTTATGTTTGCCCCTCTGCTTCGACCTCCTGATTATAACATATATTTCTTGTTGTACTTTGTCACCGCAGAGTCGACCATCGGCATGGTGTTGGTTCAAGAGGACGATCTTCTTGAAGAGAATTTTATTTATTACCTGATCCAAGGCCCGGTTGGGCTGGAACTCAACTATTCCCATGTTGAGAAGCTTGCTTTCGCAGCAGTGCATGTTGTCTAGCGGTTTTGTCATTATATTCTTCTTCAAAAGACCATTGTCATTGCCATTGTGAATCCCTTTCAATATGTGTTGACACAATGGGTCATTGGTGGAAATATCAGTAGATGGATTGTAATCCTTCAGGAATTTGACTTGGATTTTGTTTCCTCAAAATCCAAAAATTCGTTGGTATTTGCGGAACTTATTTCAGAACTTCTATTTGAATCAAGTGATGTTACGCCTGAAGAATCACCTATTAAAGGAGATCTTCTTTTGATCGCATCTTCGAGCCCCTGGTATGGAGATATACTAATCTATCTCCAGACTTTGAATTTCCCTACTTCTCCTGACAAGCGTCGATGAAGTCACCATCAGGCACGAAACTGTCTCATACTCGATGCCACTTTGTATCGTCGAGGTGTAGATTTCATTCTTCATTAGTGCCTTATACACAAGGAAGCAAGACCCGTTCTTAATGACTTCCACACTGGAGCATGTGGTGGTCATTTTTCTAGGTTGGAAACAACCCAAAATATTCTATGATCCGATTAATTTTGGCCTGCGTTAATCAAGGATTGCTTTGAGTCGGTCAAGAAGTGCCACCTGTGTCAGATATTCTCTTGGAATATGAGGGCACATCCTACTCCCATGTTTCCTGTCATCACTATTGGTCCTTTCACTAAGTGGTGGATTTATTTTACTACATGTCACCTAGCTTCAGCCAGGGGGCATCATTATATCATCGTAGTGATAGACTACTTCACAAAGTGGGTCGAGGCTATGCCAATGTTAACAATGATGGAGAAACAACATCTCTCTTCATTTTTAACCAGATAGTAGCAAGGTTCGACATCCCGAAGGAGATTGTCACTGACCATGGAAGTCAATTCCAAAACAAAATGATGTCTGATTTAACATCAAAGCTTTGGTTGAGGCCAGAACATTTATCACCCTACTACCCACAAGCGAATGGTCAGGTGGAAGCTGTGAATAAGTCCCTTAATACTATTTTTCAATGAACGATAAATTCTTCCAAGTCAAATTGGCATTTGATGTTGTACTCGAAATTATGGGCCTACCGAATGTTTGTAAAGACTACCACTGGTATCTCACCTTTTCAAGTCGTATACGGGCTAGAAGCAGTCTTTCTTATTGAGTGCCAGATCCCGTCTTTAAATTTGGCAGTAGAGTTACTGCCAGACACTTCACCGCTTGAGGAACACCTATTATATCTCGAGTAGATCGATGAGTAATGTCATGATGCAACCTTGGCTAACGAGGCTCACAAGAAATGAGTCAAGTGTTAATATGATCGGTACGTTCGTCCTCATATTTTCTCTAAAGGCAATCTTGTCTTTATCTATGACCAAGACAAGGATACCCTAGGGGAAAGCAAGTTCAAACCCATGTGGTTCAGACCTTTCATCATGAAATAGGTCTTAAAGAAGGGCGCTTATCGTCTATTTGAATTTGAGGGAAATGCCTTGGTGGAGCCTAAACATGGGCTCTACCTCAAGAAGTATTACTCTTAGGTTGGTCACCTAAGTGACTTCTTGTACATATGTGTAGTTCTTATACAATTTTTTGTCTTTTTGTTTTATGGACATGTCGTTATTTATGTCATATTTTTCACTGTGGAAGATGTCAAGTGAATCATAGGTGTTCTTTGGGTTCGTGGATGGCGCTAGCTAACAAACTCGGAGGCTTGCTTCCGCATCTTGGGTGATTTTCATGCCTCAAGACCAGTTGCTATATTATGGAGGTATCTGCCTAGGCGATGCCACAAGCAATGTCGCCGAGTACAACACCGTGATAGAATTGCTTCATGACACTTTGTCGCAAGGCATCTCTCACCTCCAGGTTTACTTAGATGCTCAACTGGTTGTGTACCATTTATATGGAGTTTACCATGTTTATGATCCTACTTTACACCGACGTTTCCTTAAGGTACATCTCTTAGAACATTACTTTGATTACATTACACATATCCATGTTCCTAGAATATTAAATCAAATGACAGATACTCTAGCTAATCAAGTATTAGATTGGCATGTTGCACAAACATAAAAATAAGCATAGACATACACATGTACATACATTTGTAAAAAATGTGATCCATAAGACAATAAAAGATGTAAATATATATATATATATATATATATATATATATATATATATATATATATCCCAAAAAGTGTCAGAGTACATAGGTGGGAGCGAACGCCTCAAAAATAATATCTGGTATACATCACATAGATTATTCCCTCAAAAATATACAAAAGTTCCCTCGGCACATAATAAGTCCATCCTATCTAAGCTCAGGGTCTATTAGCCTTGCCATAGTGATCGACGACGTTATCCAAACACCGAAAAAGTTGGACCCAAGTTTGTGGCACCCAAACTACATGAGGCTGCATGGATTGCAGGAGATCCTCGATCTCGGCCATAGGAACTATGCGAGTGAGCGCGGTGAGGTTCCGCTCCACCCATCTCAAAACTCTCTCAGCCTCTTCAGCTGGAGGTCCCCCTGTGGTTGTTGGTTCGCCAACTATTATTGGTGCCACCTCTGGTTGAGGACTTCGTCGAGTCCTTGATAAGTCTGTCGGGCACACTGGTCCCACGTCTATACATATCAGATACATAGATTTCAATACTCTGATGCATATAAAAATGATATATATGAAAGAAATTAAAAATTAAATTACTTTAAAAAACATGTACCTATCTCCCCTCGCTCCTCTCCAGGAGGTATCGACATTTCTGAATCTCTGGATAAGTTGATTCAAACATAGGGGTAGTCCTCTATCGCCGAAATCTGTCATGCCCACCAGTTGAAAAATTTGTCGTCGAAGGCCTCTATGGTCCTTCCTGCCCCCTATTGTGGCAGCAGTGCTACCCATATGCATACCACTGGGAAGGAGGCCACATGCCCCCATACAGTCTCTATGGGACTCATACTGGGCACCCTCTCAAAGAATAATGAGCATAGGATGGTACCAAACCCGAAGTTATTATTGCTACACTATTGACACTCTGTCAACTGCCTCTTCATGCAAGTGAGCATGGTCGTGATCCAGTCATAAATACATGCATCTAGGCACTGAATTGCACAATGCATGTGTGCCCAAGAAGCCTGGTGTAGGGCCGTGGATCCAATGAGTCACCTATTAGAACTTATTCTTGCAAGGGGATTTTTTTCCTTTGAAGTTGGTAATTGGGTGACCAAATGCGAGAAAAGGGGTTTAAAAAACCCACCATATGCATTTTTATCCAAAGACGAGGCACGATTATGTAAAGGTGCGCACATACCTGGTCGACTAAAATCCATCAAGTACATGCTCAATCTCAGCCGTCATATCCATAAGATAAATCAGATCGACAACCATCAAGTGATCGGGATTATAGAGTTGCGCAAAGTTTAGCATCAGACCAAGGCCCGAAATCGTGAGATCTGGGCCGTTCATTTCATAGTGACATGTGGTGCACGATAAGCATAGTCACGATTTTGTGAATTGGGAGGTCGAGATTTGATCACATTAGAGACTCTCGAAACACAAAATCATGAAAAAATCGCAGTCATTGATCAAAGGAAAAAGCTGGACCATTGGATCATCTTTTCGTGATTTCGTGAGTCGGGAAAGTAAGAAGGTAGAGTCTTGAAGACTCACAAAATACGAAGTCATGAAATGATCTGAGTCATCCAGCTAGGGGAGCACATGGCAGCAGATAATGCGAAATCACAATTTTGCATTTCGGGGGTTTTAGCATGGAGCAAGGCGCAAATCCCTGAGTGTTGAAGTCCCGATGGCTGATGTCCCGAAGTGCCAATTGCCGATATGTCGAAGTCCCAAAACCTGGGATGCATGGGAGTCCTCCAGTCCGGGGGACGTGTGGCGCAAGATCCGGGCCAAAGAAGAGTTTCCCTAGGAGTGTCGATGGTATGTGGTCCCACAATGAAAATTTGATTTGGGTCGTCTAAAGCAGAGGAGCATGTGGCAGTAGATAATGAGAAATTGTGATTTCGCATATCAGAGGTTCAAGCATGGAGCACAGTGCAAACTCCCGACACGTGAAATCGCAAAGCACTCAAAGTTTGGGCCCATGATCATAGCCCGCGGCCCTATGGTGTGTAGGTCCGGGAAGAAGATTAGCAACTGTCGCGTAGAGATGGTGATGTGAGGTCTTCGGGCAAGCAATCTTGGCCGTCAGTTTTAGAGTAGATCCAACCGTCGATCTGGATGGTCCGTTTTCGCGATTTCGGGCATCAGGATTTTTGAAATCAAGCGATTTTTGTAAAGTTTGTAAAGTTTTGACGAGGCCTCTGGTTCTCTGGTTATGTCATGTTTTTGAGACTTCTTGTCTAACAAAAGTCAGTTTCCTTTTCCTATCTTTGTAATGACTATGTTAAAACACTCGGAATTGGAGGATCCAGTTGAGGGTAGTTATGTTGTTGTGATGTAGGTTTGATCACTGCAATATTTACACTAGTTTTAATCAGTTTTTGTGTTATCTTTTCCCTCTTACACTAGGTAGCTTGGAATTGGAGGATCCAGTCAAGTTGTTACAGTAGCATTGTGATGTAGGTTTGATCATCGTGTTGTTATAACTGTGTCATTTAGGCACATCTTAGTGTCTGAAACTTCGGGTCCAAGAGGATCTTGTTCTTGAAGCTTTTCTTCCGTAGGCTGTTGGAAGAACGGATGTCCATAACAGACTCTTACATTTTCTCACCAATTCTTCCCTCTTCTCATTTTAAACTCAACTTCCTAACTGGAGTTAGATCAAGACCTCACTTGCCTATGCGTGCCAACCCAGTTTTCTAAGTTGGAATGATATAATCCTGAGACAGTGTCCATTAGACCATCCTTAATTTTATTCATTGTGACATACAAACTGATGGGTACTAGGCTTACCTCTGCCACAATCCAGAGGTGACTTCTGGTGCTAACATTTCTGGTGTCGTTGTTGGGGATGAAATTGAATATTTTCCCTGGGTAGAACGACAATGTTTACTAGTTATGAAGGTGCATCAGAACTTAGTACTTCAAATATTGCAACTGTGCACCTGGAGACTCCACTGTTTCCACTTCACCGTTTTAGTTATGGCTACTTTTAGCACACCTGAAAGCTAACCCAGAGGAGATTTCTTGAGAAGGTTTTTAGCAGCTACTTTCTCAGCTTGAGAAGTTCTCTGGGGGAATGACAACGTTAGGATCTGACCTTTGATGGTGAACAAAGACCAGACACATTCAAAGCTGCACAACATTCACTTGGCAAATCCATGATTAAGGGATCGATCGGTGACTCCATTGGTTCGAAATGGAAGGAATCCTGGCTCGGAGGTTTTCTCCTTTTAATTTTTCTGTTGTTCCTGGTTTACCTAATGTTGTCCCTTCTGTGGATGAATAGGGTGATTATTTGCCCATATTTATAGGGCATGTAGAGGATAACCCTGCTCAACATCTCCATGAGTTTCATGAACTCATGCATCAATGGGATATACATCATGAGGATGTATTATTAAAAATGTTCATGTTCTCATTAGCAGTGGATGCTCATGAATGGTATCATTCTTTACCCCCTGCTAGCATCTCCTCCCTAAGAGACTTTCATGCAACCTTCAGTAGGCATTGTCAAGGGCATTATTCCTCTGAGTTAATTTGTCATAATTGTTGTGAGGAATATGAAGGCCATGATCAAGATGTGGTTGTGTCTTATGAAAGTTGCGAGGATGAGGACCATGAAGAGGAGGATGCTCTAAGAAAGTTGACAACGCTGGTAGAATATCTCCTTGTAGAGATAGAAGAGTTGAAGGAAAATCATGACTGCTGCCTTTTTCAAGAAAATACAGAAGATTTTCCAGTTCTTGAAGTTGTTGTTCTTGGCGGCCCTACTGATGAGGGTAGTATTCAAGATTCCATAGTGGTAGAGACATTAGTTTCCACCCCTCATAAGCCTATTGTCTCGGTTTTAAAGGAATGAGCCATTGTGGAGGAGGATTCTTCTCTTTTTCTTCACAAGATTTCCCATGATGTGTTCACATTTGGGACTGAAAGGAAGGATCGGGAGATCGTTCCACTTTGGCCTATTTTCCCTAGCTTTGAGGATTATTCAGACAAAGAGCAACAAAGCCCCACATCATAGTTCACCGACTAGAGAGGCGACCAACCTGTATATGATAGTTACGAATCAAGTTCTGAGCTCGATGTGCAGGATTTCTAAGAATGGACTGTTGGGCCTTATCCTCTATTCATTAATCAATATTATCTTGAGGAAATCATCCCTCCTAGACCTACCAAAGACACTAAGCAGCAAGATGAAGAAAATAGTTTTTCCAGGGGTCCTGTTTATGATGATTATGAATTTGACCGTTGGGAGAGCCAAGAAGACGAACCAAAAGAACCAGAGGAGCAACATAAGGAGCAGTTTATCTCCTATTCAGAACCTGTTAATGAGTAGCCATCACCTGAGATCATTCAACCTGTATCGATTGTTCACCCTCTTGTGCCTACCAAAGAGATTAAGAAATGTGTGAGCAGCTATGTAGAAGAGAAGGTTGTTTGTTACCAATTTTCTGGAGTTTGTCGCTTGGCCTATGAGCCTGTGAAGGAATACATGGAGTTACATTTCCTTTATCTTTTGAAGCTTCCCAGCTTTATCCTGACCTCAACATTAGGAGGAAAGATGAAGAATGTAACTGTTCTACTGTCATGGTTGCATTACATGTTATCAATCATCGACAAAGTGAAGGAGCTTCCAGTTAGGAAGTTACTTGAATGGCTATGGTGGAAGTTTTCTTTCACCTAACACTATGTAAAATTTAATTGGTTTAGGACTGCACATAAATAAGCTCCTTTGAGCATGTGTGTTTATTTTTGTTTTTACTTTCGGCCTATATTTTCAGCAGTGTGTTTTCATCTTGACTCCATAGCCCAACAAAAGGTGACTGGAACTGCAAAAGGAGATCATAGAACCTTGCAGGGAGGACTCTATTCCCCCATGGAGCCTAATGTTAGAACTTATTCTTGAAAGGGGATGTTTTTCCTTTGAAGTTGGTCATTGGGTGACCAAATGCGAGAAAAATGGTTTAAAAAACCCACCATATGCATTTTTATCCAAATTCGGGGCGTGATTTTGCAAATGCACGCACATACCTGGTTGATGAAAAGCCATCAAGCACAGCCTCAGTCTCAGCCGTTGGATCCATCAGATAAATTAGACCGGTGGCCATCGGGCGATCAGGATTATAAAGTTGCGCAAAGTTTAGCATCATACCAAGGCCCGAAATCATGAGATATGGGTCGTTCATTTTAGAGGGACATGTGGCGCACGATCAACATAGTCACAATTTCACTAATCGGGAGGTCGAGAGTCGATCACATCAGAGACTCCCGAAACATGAAATCGCGAAAATATCATAGCCGTTGATCAAAGGAAAAATATGGACCATTGGATCAACTTTTCATGATTTCGTGAGTCGGGAAAGTAAGAAGGTAGAGTCTTGAAGACTCACGAAACACAAAGTCATGAAATGATCTGAGTCATCCAACTAGGGGAGCACATGGCAACAGATAATGCGAAATCACAATTTCACATTTCGGGGGTTTCAGCATGGAGCAAGGTGCGAAGCCCCAAGTGTTGAAGTCCCGATGGCTAATGTCCTGAAGTGTCGATTGTCGATATGTCAAAGTCCCAAAACCCAGGATGCATGGGAGTCATCCATTCCAGGAGACGCGTGGCGCAGGATCCGGGCCAAAGAAGAGTCTTCCCAGGAGTTTCGATGGTATGTGGTCCCACAATGAAAATTTGATCTGGGCCGTCTAAAGCAGAGGGGCATGTGGAAGTAGATAATGTGAAATCATGATTTCGCATATCGAAGGTTCGAACATGGATCACAGTGCAAACTCTCGACAAGCGAAATCACGAAGCACTTAAATTTTGGGCCCATGATCATAGCCCATGGCCCTGTGATGTGCGGGTCTGGGAAGAATATTAGCACCTGTCACATAGAGCTGTTGGTGACATGGGGTCTTCGTGGAAGCAATCTTGGCCATCAATTTTAGAGCAGATCCAATCGTCGATCTAGATGGGTTGTTTTCGCAATTTCGAGATTCAGGATTTTTGAAATCAAGGGGAGTGCATACTCTCGTAATGCGACGCCCCAAAATTTTATAGGGGATAAGCACAAGGTCATGGCCCAAGTTCAAGTGGAATGATGGATAAGAGTTGTGCCAAGGGATGGAAGTTCCTATTTTGATTGTAGAAGGAGAGTAGCAGGGCTTGAGGCATCGAGATTAATTCAACAAAGTCATGGGCACTACCTATAGAATTCATGGATGTCAGCGCTCATCCCGATCTCAATGAAGAAAGTTAATGAAATTGGGGGATGGTGGTTGAAACCTCGTTTCATCACATAAATGGAAAGCATGAAAGGATGGCCATGGAATCTAGCTGACAGCCCAAAACTCCTCTGTAAATGGGTTTTCCTGCAAATCCCATACTGTTTTAATTTCGTATCTGATAGAGGAAGACATGTGAAGCCTGAAAACAGAAGGAGGAGACGCAAATATTTGAATGCAGTGGTTCGTTCATGTCCCTGGGGGCCGTTAGCAGTTATGAGTATATATAATCAGTTTTTATATTTTTGTAGGGGTCGATGGTTGAGTTGAGCTCCCAATTGTAAAGTTTTAACAAGGTCTCTGGTTCTTTGGTTATGTTATGTATTTGAGACTTCTTGTCTATTGAAAGTCAGTTTGATTTTCATCTCTTTGTAATGACTATGTTAAAACACTCAGAATTGGAGGATCCAGTCGAGGGTAGTTATGTTGTTGTGATGTAGGTTTGATCACTGCAATATTTACACTAGTTTTAATCAGTTTCATGTGTTATATTTTCCCTCTTACACTAAGTATTTTAGAATTGGCAGATCTAGTCGAGTTGTTACAGTAGCATTTTGATGTAGGTTTGATCATCGTGCTATTATAACTGTTTCATTTAGGCACATCTTAGTGTCTGAAACTTCGGGTCCAAGAGGATCTTGTTCTTGAAGATTTTCTTCCGTAGGTTGCTGGAAGATTGGATGTCCATAACAGACTCTTATATTTTCTCACCAAGTCTTCCCTCTACTCATTTTAAACTCAACTTCCTGACTGGAGTTAGATCAAGACCTCACTTGCCTATGCATGCCAACCTAGTTTTCTGAGTTAGAACGATATAATCCTGAGACAGTGTCCATTAGACCACCCTTAGTTTTATTCATTGTGACATACAAACTGATGGGTACTAGGCTTACCTCTGCTGCAATCCAGAGGTGAATTATGGTGCTAACACCGCCCAATAAGCAATAGGATCACCTTAAGTGAAAAGTTGGTGATCTTGTTGATGAGCACTTGAGAACCTACTTTCTCAATGCCGACCTCGCATTGCATCCTGATATAGTTTGCAATGCTGAAGGGGCCAGGGGGAAAAGTGCATAGATTGATTGGTTTCTCTCTCCTCGAGAGGTCAGTCAAGAAGTATATATACTCAATCATTGGATTCAACGACTTCCCCTCTATCATAAACGCCTCTGCATCTGGATGACGGTAATATATGAAGGTGTTCAATAACCTGGGTTGTGTCCTCATGAACAGACACCGGAAGAAATTCCACAACCCACATTGTTTCAATGCAGCAATGGAGGCAGGGTCCTCATCAACCAAGATATCAATATCCTCGTGTTCCCTCTCCCTCTAGCGGACATACATCCTGTTCCATGATAGTTCAAATGGGAGTTAGCTCTTGCATTTTTATGTTTTCCATGATTTTGAGGGTGTACACGAGTTGTTTTGGACATAATTGTGTATGTACGTGGGTAGATTGTTTTCTTCCCATGGGCATACGCATGTTGTCCTTGGAAATCCCACATACACATAGGGCTGCCCATTTTTAGGAGAGCGTGCCCCCTAAAAAACAAAAAACAATGCATAAAGAAAGAATGAAAATGCAGGGGGGATGAGTTTGTACTTAGTCAGAGCGGAAGTTTGTTTCGTCCTCTGAATCTCCCATAATCAACTTATTTAGAAAAAGGCTATTGTTTACCTTTTGGTTAGTTTTCAAATTGCAATGGTAAAAATGAGCTGTCAACTTCTATTTATAGACTTTTTTGGCCCTTTTTGCGACTTTTTTGACCCCCTTTGTCATTTTTTCTGGCTTGGAAATCATTTAATTTTGTTCTTGAGTTTCTTTTTGGATGTTACGATACACTTTGCCTTTTGGTTTGGTAACCTTTTAGGAGATGGGTCACTTTTAAATGTCCTTTGGTAAAAGTCATTTTTTCCAACTTTTTTCATATAAGTTAGGATTCCACCTCCACTTTCTGCATCTTGTTGTCTTTTCCACTTTTCCATAGGATTGATCCCACTGACGTGCGACACAAAACCATCATTGATTCTTTATAATTGTTTTGATTAGGTGGTAGAGCCTACATTTACATGGATGCCCTAGATAGATCCTTGTTTCATTTTGGCGTCCATACTGTCTCTAACAACTTTAGGCTCGGGAGTCCTTGTTAGTACTATCATGATTATGAGTTTGAGCCTCATTCGTCTGATACACCATCACACTTGGCCTCACCCTCCAAACTCCCAAAATGAGCACACTTTGTTTTCTTTCAAGCTCGCTTTGAAATCCGAAAGCAACATCCGATGAGACTACATTTATGCTTTTCAATCTTGTCTGGATTAACTAAGAAAAGTAACCTCCTGGAGTATTCTTTAAGCCCTTTTCAGACTCTCTAAACATGAAAATATTGTTGAGCGATCTTGTTGTCCTTCACGCTCACCAAAATCAAAATTGAAGGCACGTATCTTCGGCAGTAGTTTACCCCTTTTTCGGTC
Source organism: Picea sitchensis (assembly GCA_010110895.2). NCBI lineage: Eukaryota > Viridiplantae > Streptophyta > Pinopsida > Pinales > Pinaceae > Picea > Picea sitchensis. The sequence goes on from SNQJ01S0000186.1 coordinate 447,492, forward strand.
CGAATGGTCAATTTTACGAACAAAGGTATACTCTAGGAACTTCGGTTCGCTAGAAGAGTATTCTCAGGTATTAGTTTAACCCTTTTTTGGGCCTGAGGGACTAAATTTACAAAAAAGGAACATTCTCCTTGGTTTCATTTTATCACCTTTTTTGGGCCTTGGAGATTACTTACGAAAAAGGAACCCCCATGGAGTCCATAGTTAAGCTCTTTTCAGACTCCCTAAAATTGAAAATATCGTCGAGTGACCTTGTTCCTTCACACTCATTAAATTGGTCCAGAAGAACATCTACTGGCATGAGTTTAACCCCTTTTCCGGCCTATAGATTATGGAGGAAAAAGGTACACCTCAGGAGATTCGTCTCGTCGGGAGAGTTCTCCTCAGTAAATTTTATACTTTTTCGGGCTAAGGAGACTAAATCCAGAAAAAGGTTGTGAGTCCATAATTAAGCTCTTTTCAGACTTCTTAAAATTGAAAATATTGTCGAGTGATCCTGTCTTTGTCACACTCGTTAAAATGGTTTTGAATAGATGTATTTTCAGTGCTAGTTTACCCCTTTTTTGAACTGACTAAGACTATCTCCGAAAAAGGTACCCCGTGGAGTCTTCTTTTACATTTTTTCAGACTCTAAACATGAAAAAACTATTGAGCTTACCTTCTCTAGGCTCGTTAAAATTACATTGAAGGGGGTTTTATTGTGTTTTTCTAATCACATTTTCATCTCTGTGTCTTTGGCCTAATGTCGACTCCATGTTGCTCTCAACTGAACCTTTGAAGCATGCCTTATACACAAGCCTTGTAGCACTTTGCCTCTGCGACTTGACACCTTGACCCATGGAGGAATTTTCCTCAAGTGTCATTTTCCTGCACATGTCTCCTTTCTCTGATCATTAGTGTGTTACTTTCACTTGGAACTAGTATGCTTTCTTGTGACACTTGTTCCTCCTTTGTAACGTAGCATTCTTTTATTCTTTTTCAAAGTTCTTTAAAAAATTGAAAAAGACAAAAAAAAAAAAAAAAAAAAGAGGGGACGGGAAATATATATTCTTTTTTGGCAGCACAATGAGTCGCCCTTGGACAAAGAACATCCTTCCATTTGTTTTTCAAACATCTGGATCTAATATGACCTTAAGAATATGTTCTCGCTACATAGAGTTGTGTCCTCCTTCGTTTAGTTACTCTTCCAAACACATGGAGAGTTTGCGTTGCCTCCTGCATCGTGAACTTATGCCAATGCCATGTTGCCTTAGTCTGATCATCTATCGTGATTTTGTCCAAGGGAATTTTCACCCAACCTGAGTTGTCCTTTCTTTAGTTTGTCTCTTGACCTCATGACCCAACCATCCCAAAAGTCCAATCAAGTCCTTGTTCGAAATCAACGAAGTTCTCTACCTGGTCATCGAGATCCTCTTGTCTTTTCTCGATGAGTCATCGAAGAACTCTGGGTAGTGAAGTCATACACTCACTTTGTACTCCTACCCAAGTTTTGAAGATCTTTAAGTTGTTTCTCGAGCTATGAATACCTCATCTCCAACCATCAGGCGTTATTGGCTTCTTGAAGATGGATACTGTACATGTATATCTTTGATTTTGAGATGTAGATCTGTTGTGTATTGCTCGCGTCTACACTTTATATAGTTATATGACATGGATATGTAGTGTATTTGATTTTCAACCATGATTTATTTCATCCCGAGCATGGGTATCCCCTCCTCAGAGAGACAATTTTTATTTTGCAGATGGCACCTTCCGAACTCTGGTACTAGGCTCACTCATTTTGTACATTGGCGAAGATTTGGTAATGTATTTAGGCCATCAGATGCACTTATGACCTCACACATTAGGGGGCATATGTTATAACCCTAAATTTCTCTACACATGCATACCTAGCCTTTAGCCCTCTTACTTGCATATTTTTCCAAGCCATCACTGAGTTTCTCTTCTAAAAAAACCCAAATTTTTAAGATGTAAGCGCTATGCACCAATACTGCCCATGTACATACGCTTATTGCACCACTACAACCCACGTATGTATGCATGCTTCACCACTACAGCCCACATATACTTGAAAAAGTTGCAAAAAATAAAAAGTTGCAAGGAATTCGTTGAGATTACGGGCTATTGGGTAGTTTCCCAACTAATCCACTACCTATAGCCTGTCACCCAACCGAATAACCATCCTTTTGTCATATAAAAGGAGGTTTTGCGGTCTCATTCCACATCTAGACATAAGAACAATGAAACTCTTCCTATTTCACATCCCCTCCTTGCCCCAAGTAATTGCAACCCTTTTGTGAGAATTGCCTCAGCATTCCCCAATTATCCCTTCTTCCTCCATCATAACTCATTCACTTCCCAAAAAGAGATTAGAATTTTGAGAGGAGAAACCATACATAGGTGCACTTGGATCTTTGTGAAGAGGAGCTCAGACTAGGTTCGTGGAGTAGTAGCCTACTTTGGTTGTAAAGGTATAATCATTGAGTTATTAATAAAAGAAGTACTTTTCTTATCCCAAATAATCGTGTATTGAATGCTTTTAATGGCTTATGTTTTGACATTCTAAAATCTAACCCTTATTTGTATATGAATAACATGCTTATATCTTTCTATTTTTCTATCTTTGAATGTAGTCTAGCCTTGGGAGGAGGCATTCAGTCAGTGAAGCTTTCAAGTGCGAGGGGATCATCATCGGACGCAAAGTAGAGGTATAGTTACCCGATCCCTCTCATCTTTTCTTTTCTTGTATGAGTCTTGGGTATGTTTGAGGTAGTTATAGAAGTATTTGAATTTTAGATAGTTAATTGATATGCCTACATTGTAAACCCTAGTGTAGTCATAGGGGGGGTTTTCCCACTAGCAAACGAAGGGTTATTTGGATGCCTACCCTCGAGATCCCGCCTAGAATAAAAAATATTCTTTTAAGTCACCTCCTATGGATGAAGATTTAGTGTGTTCTTAGAATTGTTTTAGATGGAGCGGGCCGAGAGATTGGGGTCATGGACCAACGTCGTTTGAATTTAATTGGTGTGGATAATTTCTAAAGAAGTAGTTGGATCTTTTAGAGTTCCTTTGAAGTACTTTATGTGTACTTAAAAAGAAATCTTACTTCAACCTCCACTATTCTAATAGAAATTATGTGTGTGATGAGTGGCTTTGTGTGCAAGAAAGTGGAAAGTGTGCAAAAGATTTTAATAAGTTAAGTGTAAGATTGCATCATGTGGACTTTCTATGGTGCTTAAAAATGTTCTTACCTAGCTTACTATGTTTCTTTGGTACAACCTTGCACAATGTTTAAAGCCCTAGAGAACTAGCAATGTGGAGATATGGGTCCTTATTTGATCCTTTAAACTCCCTAGAATGTTGTCTGTACTAGAAAAGATTTTGAAACTATCCTAGGATTGTAGACATGTGGGCTTGTAGGGGCCCATTACTTGATCTTTTAAACTTTCCTAGAGTGTTGTCCAGACTAAGAAAGATTTTTGAAACTATCCTAAGATTGTAAACATGTGGGCATGTATGGGCCCTTAAAAAGCTTTTAGACAAATTTCAAAACTAAGAGGTACCCAATGGGGGCTTTGTCCTCTCCTAGTGATTTAAGGGAGATAAAATTTCCTTTTAACCACCTTTTCAGATTCCTAAGATCACACTTGGGTGCGAGGGAAGAGCATACTTGAGGGTTGAAATTGATTTGTAGTCCCAAATTAGTTAACTGTGTTTGAAAAATAAATAAATTTAACTCAAAGTTTTAAATGCCAAATGAGCCATCCATGTGGAAACAGAGCAAGGAGAAGAATTGTGATTATTTTTACCCCTATGTGCTTATGTTAGCTAACCTTATTTGTAATAAATGACTCTAAGTGAAGTGTGATTTATTTACAAAGTGCAGAAAATTAAAATATGAAGGCAAGAGGTCCTCAAACCACTCAGAAAAACATTACAATTTGCAAAAAACTAAACTTGTGCATGGGTTGTAGTTCTGTCAGGCGCGCCAAATGTGCAAAATGCGTGGGTTTATGAAGGATATTACATGTACATAGAACAGATTGCACATAATGTGTGTCTGTGTGCCTCGAAAGTCGTGCACTCCCTGTCACGCGTCGAGAAAGAAATTTCAAAATGAAATTCTCTTGTCTTGGCTCTGAATTCTGTATTTGGAAGGTTGGACTAGGCCAGTTTTGGTACCTACATATCCAAACAATTAGAAAGAAGTGCTCTCAAGACTCAAATAGGGAGGAATTTGATTCACTTCCCCAGTATGGTCACCAATCTATTGTGTTGGTTTTGTCACATGGGTGAGAAAAAACACAACACTTACTTGCCTAGTTAAGTCAGCTAAACAAGATAGAGGGTTGTGATTTGATTAGATAACCAAATACACATGAAATAAGGAAATAAAAATAAAAACAAAAAGAATCAAATGTTAGAAAACTTGCAAGAACTAGAACCATGAAAATGACAATCATATAGCTACCAATGGATCAATATATTGATAGGCTAGCACTGTAGAGAAAGGTAGGGACTTATGGATCCTCTCTTCCTACTTGGGAGGGATCTTGAGTTCCCTAATAGAGAGCTATCCTCTTCATGCAATGGCAAGTAACAATGGTGAAGAAATACAATGCTAATCCTCTCAAGAGGTGAGTGAAATGGTCCTTGCTATAGTGCTTGAATGATTCAAAGAGAAAAGAGGATTCTCCAAGAAGAATTCTTGCAACATAACAATACTTTGAAGTTCTTATTTTGCTAGTACACCCATGGCATATATTTATAGTTTCCATTCATGGAAAGATGTAATTCGTTCATGATGTGAACAAGGGGCCTTTTAGGGCACTTCTTAGCCCTTAACCAGTCTCCAAGCTAGATTTCTCTCAGATCTGAGTGTCAAATCGTGTTGGAAGTCGGAATGGAAGTGGTTGAGAGGCTGACAAGATTCATAAATGTGTCTTTCATGAGAAGTGTGTGGGTTTTCTCATAGACAATCACACATCTTGTGCATTCTACACATAGTGAAAACTTAGGGCTGTGTTGGCTCACACATTATGTGCACAGTGCACACGCTTCCTTTGGTGAATTTGCGCACTTTGATTTATGAACCAAGTATATAGTTTTATGCCTTTTGATGGATTTTGATGTTGTAGGTGTACTAATTGTTGTTGGAATTGATGTCTTTCTTCAACCGTTGTTTGTAATGTTGCGAATGATTTTTCAGTGATAACACTAAGCTTTGAGTAATGCTTTAATAATATAGTTTCAATTTCTATAGTTATCCTTCTACATTGATCTTTTCGTTGAAGATATTGATAAACATTTTTAATAGAAGAAGTATTAACAAAATATTAAAATAAAAAAATCGTACATTCACACATAATGTACGAAAGATCTATCTTGGAAATCCTTAACCGCGAAAACCAACACAACTTAGAGTCACATCTTTGTATCTCATTATATTAACTTAACTATTCACACTACAATATTTAGGTATTCAACAACATTAATTAACCCTAGTCCGCTAACTAGGATTATATTACAACCCTAGTCCCTTAACCAAGATTAAATTACAATGGGCCATGGGATGAAACCACCCATAAAAACATAATATTTATAACAAACTTTGGAAAATAATGAGTGAAAGAAAAATTCTCTAGGGTTGCGACCTCAAGCTCCATAAAAAAGTGTCAAAGTGTACAATCTATACTTGTATAGAATACAACACATCTAACATACCTCTTCAATACGCCTTCAAACATTGTTAGGGGCCTAATTTTTCTCACTTTCACAATTTTGAGTAACTTCCTTTGGGAACATCACTATAGAAGTCATAACCATCATTATTCATCCTATTTCATCATCATGTAACCTCAATGATGCTATATTGAGAAAAATCAAACAAAAATTAACCAAAATAGTCATAGCACATTGTTTTCCTCATTTTTTGCATGCACAACACACATGAACTCCATTAAAATCTATGTTATCATCCTAAAGTTAAAAAAAGTATTTTGTTAGCTCACTAATGCTTGTATGCCCTCCAAAATGGTTTAGTAGAAATGTGCGGACCTTGTCAAACCCTTATTTCGATTAGAGTTTGATATAATCTTCTTTAACCATTATTATTATGATTATGTCATTAATTCATTGGGATAGTTCACATTGAAGTTATATCTAAAAGAAAGTCCACCAGTCACCCATAAATAAATCCATTGAGGTCACATCATTCATCCACATTCCGTACTAAGGTTATGCCATCATAATTATCCAAAGAGATTTAGTACACTAGTTTTTATCTCTCTACCATAGAGAGTTCTGTCACTTTCTCTACCAAGCTTGGAATTGGAGCGCACTTAAGAGGTAATGGACCCATCCGAAAGAGTGGTTTTGGAGCCCACACCTAGCTATAACAAGTCCCTTCCATGGTGTTGTAAGTTTATTCCTTCCCATTGGTATTAATAAAATCATTCATTTGTTTACATACATTTGTTTGGTTTCTTAGGAAATATCGTAGCTTAGAGAGGAAATGATGCTCCCAACCAATAGATGCTTAGAAGGTGTTGAAAATTTCACATGCATGGTTTTGGTAGTTTTCTTTCATGATTTATTTTTGAGTGGGATGATTACATGTGAGTCTTTTATATTTTTTGCTTTCACTATTGTTTATTTCTTAGTTTGTACAACCACTAAGTAAGGGGTTTTTGGCATACACTTGTGATGAAAACCCACTAATAGACATTTATTAACTTGGTCTCATGGTAGATCCAATGCTCATCTATGTTTATAAAGGAGTATCTATCCCATTCTTTGAGAGAGAATTTCAAGGATTTTTTTTCTTCTTCGTAGATATTTGAGGGGGATCCATACACTTTATTCATCCAAACTTGTTCAATGATATCAAGGACATATTAATTTCCATACCATATAGGGTTGTATTATAACAATAACAAACCAAGGTCTTCGACAAGATCTATTATTAACATTATATCCTTATGATCAGACATTATTGAGGGAATGATTAAGGATAATATATGTTGATTTCCCAATAACTAGAAGGAACTATCCAAAAGGAAACAATACAATCTTTCTATAATATGTGCTTTCCCTATTCTTTAATTACTCCATGTGTACCTATTTCTCCTTGGATTGACATAAAAAAATATCAATATGATATTATTTTGTTTAATATTTCCCCGTAGGAATCCTACATAAAGACTCCTTCACAATTTTCATGGGATTTGAGAACTAAATTTAGGTTTCTCGCTACTAGTTTGTTCAATAAGGGGAGACTCTTACCAAATGTTTTAAGGAATTCCCAACATAATTGATTGTCCATCCATCTATTTTTTGTATATATAATAAACAAGTAAATGGAATCTTGACCATCTAATTCTACATATATCTAGGAGGTCCATGATGCCCACTTCCTTGAGGAGAAGCATTAAGGGTCCCATAACATTGCTATGCCCCCTAAATCTTCTTTGTCACTAAAATTAACAACCTTGCACCATTTATAAAGGAAATTATGAATATCTTACAATGTCATGTTTGCTACTTTGGTTTCTTCGATAGATTTTTTCTAATATCTTAATTAAATTTCTCAATTGTTCATGATTCTACATACTTCCCATCCCATTGTTATTCTAGGAGAGTGCATTCATACCTTATAATGGATGGATTTTACTATCGAGCCAACCTTGAGTTGCACCGCATAATGAGCTCTAAGATTTTTGCTATGTTTACTATCTTAAAAGACCTCTTTGTAGTTTTTCTGATTACACATATCGTGTAGCATAGCCTCTGTTACCCCTTCTCCTTTCTAACGGTTGTGCCTTCTTTTTTCAGGTTAAGACCCCTTGGTTTGTGGAATTGGTGGTTTCTTTCCTTGGTAAGTCCTTTTCTTCCCAAAGATAATTCTAATTCAACACTCATTCATATGCATTTGAGAGTGTAGGGTTCCCAGGGACATTTTGATCTTTACTTGGATGTTCTTGGGAATTATAAGGGGAATCAATTTGGTGTTTTGGGACCCCACTTTCCTTATTCCCCTCCATTTTGAGCTTCAAGTTCAATGTTTTCTAGTTCATTTTCTTCCAACATTGCAAAATTGTTGTTCACTATTGCACTAGTTGTGGCCGAAGTTGTGTGTGGTTTCACAACCCCTTTCTTGATTTTCCCTCCATGGTTTGGGTGGGTACCTCCTCTCTTTCCTTTAACTATATCGAAGTCCTTTGGGTGTTCTAGGCTCCCCAATTGTTCAGTTGGAGTAATGATTCTCTTGCAATCTTTGATGAAGTGCCCATATTACTGACACTCTCTACATTTGAAAGGATTTTTTTCATAGTCTAGTGCCTTCTCACGCATTCATCCTTCTAAGTTTAAGTTTATGGCCCTAGGGAGCCCCTTTTCCAGGTCAAATTTCACATAAATCTAGGTGGAAGCAAACTGCTCATCCTTGTGAGGAGCTTGGTCTATATACTTTTTCATGGCATTGCCAATCGAAACAATAACTTCTTTGTCCTATAATATCAATGACAAATGTGGGATCTTAACCCAAACTATAACATACAACACCTCCTCCTCCTTAGTTAAGGTTTAACTCTAGAGTCCACAAATTGACGTACATACCTAAGAGGCCCATGAAGTACGACCCACTTCATATAATATCTATGACTTCTTGAAGTTCAAATAGAAAAGAATGGAAGCCCTTACCACATAAATGAAATTGCATTTATCCTTTTATACCCAAGATATATATGTTTGGTACCCAAGTATACATCGATAGGGGGCAACCATAGTCATGTAAACTTCCTCACTAGTGCTCACTTGGAAAAGGTTATGACTTTCTTGATAAAATTGAAGGGGTGAATATTAATAGTAGGGATAGATGTCTTCTTGAAAAATCAAAATTATTTAAATTTTCCAATGTTTAGTCATTTCTTAGAGGCAAGTACAATCACTGAAAATGATGCCATTTCATGAAATAAAATTGAGGGGAGAGGTTGCATTTCCTTCCCCTAGTGTCCATGATCAAGATGGATCCTTGTTAGTTTGATTAAAAATCCTATCCCAACAATCCTAGCTCAAATCGTGTGGAGGAATTTGACTATGATCTTCGACATGGTCATATTTAATCACCCATCCATACATATGTACGTACTCGCCTCATTCATCTCATTCATTCGAGAAAGATCTAACAAAATGAGTGAGAGAGTTTCTTCTGACTGTTCTGAATTTGAATAGTGTTGAAGGAGCAACCTCCCCATTGTTATCAGGCTTGATTAGCGACTCTGAGACTGATAAGTTAAAGTTGTCCAGTCCCGAACTCTTACATAATGATACTGTTTTTATTGAATGCGGGAAAAAATATGTAGTAATAGGTAAAACTCCTTGGGAACCTCCAGTGAAGGGGAATTTAGGGGTGGGTCATGAGTCCTTGAATTTTTTGTGGATCAGGGAGACTGCTACTTTAGAGTCTTTAGAGGGACCGTTTGGTTGCGGGGAGGAGGGGGCAATGGTAGGAGAAGGGTGCTCCATGGGGGGAGGTTTTACCTCATTGAAAAAATCCTCCAGTGTATAGTCACTTTGCATGGAGGGTGGGGGGATTTCGGCCACAGAGGGGATTTGTAATTGTTGTGAATCGGTTCATAGGGGAGATTCGTTGGAAAAGATTTTGGCGGAGGCTATCTTTGTGGCAGATAGATCATCTCGTGGGAAGGGCGTAAATGAATTTTACATTGAGGATTTGGTAGTCTCGGTCAATTATGGCCATGGGGCGGTAAGGAGTTTAGACTCTACACCGTAGGTGGAAAATTTGACTCTATTTCCTAGTAAGGGAGGGGAGGGTCAAGAACTTTCTCCTTGTGTCACCACTTTGGTTTCTCAGTCTCGAGATAATGAGGGGTTTTCTACTTATGTAGGGATATTGAACGAATAGGAGGAGAGGATCGTTCAATCAGTAATAGAAGAGTCTATTTCGGATCACATACCTTCTTACCGAGATGTCCTCTCCTGCACCCGACTGTCGATTTATGTTGGGAGAGACTCTTTGAGTCTTGTTATAGAAAATAAAGAAAAGGGGTATTCATAAATGAGTGACTCTCTTCTAGATGAGGGTGGAGATAATGCGATAATAAAGGGAGTGGTCTGGGGAGGACTGGAGAAAGATTTCTCCCCTTTAAAAACCATAAGTGTGAGACGGTTAGGGGTTGAAAAGGAAAACTGTGACAAACCCATTTCATTGTTGAATGTTGGTCTTAGGGCGCTTAAAGCACAAAAATCGCTTGTCTGGGTTAGGAAATGATTGTGGCAACCTTAAATATTAGAGGGGTGGGGGGAACTACGAAGTTTGTAGCCGTAAATAGGTTCCTCGAGGTCACAAAACCAAATGTACTATTACTCCAAGAAACTATGGTCTGTACTACAAAATCTAGAGAGTTTTTAGTGAAGCTATTACCAAACTGGTATTTTAGTGGAGTGGAATATACAGGTCTTTCAGGGGGAATCTTGTCGGCTTGGGACCCAAAAAAATCTTACTTATGTGCCTATTTGTCCCCTGTAGGGATTTTGTTGGAAGGTTTTGTAAAAGATTTAAACAAAAAATTGAAATTGATAAATTGTTATGGACCTTATGCTGATAGAGAAGTTTTTTGGGATTCAATTAAAAGAGATGGAATCCTAAGAGAACTAAATGTGATACTGGGGGGCGATCTAAATTTAACCATCTCAAGCAGAGAAAGGTGGGGGGTAAACTCTAGAGCGGATCCGCTTCATCAGTTTTTTAGACAGCTGATACAGGATGAGGGGTTGGTGGATGTTGAGCCACAAAAGTTGATCCCATCCTGGAGGAATGGAAGAGGAGGTATGGACTACATTGCAAAAATATTAGATCGATTTTTTCTTTATGAGGATTTATTGATGTCAGGGATCAGATATAGATCGTGGTTATTCAACACAAAGATTTCGGATCACATGCATGTGATATTACACGTGGAAAATGATTTCAGAAAGGTATCCTATCCTTTTAAATTCAACTCAGTGTGGGTTGAGGATCCATATTTTGTAGATCTTGTTAGAACAAAGTGGAATGGATTATTGGGAACTCAGATCCTGAGTCCAATGCATGCTCTAGAAAAAAAGCTTAAGAAACTAAATATTTTAGTGGCAATTTGGGAAAGAAAGAAGAAACAAGAAAGTAAGGAAGAGATGGTAAATTTAGAGAGGGATTTTGATACCCTGTACACAATTCATCCTAGGGGTTTTGAGAAGGAGGCTGAAAAAGCACTGGTTTTGGAGAAGGAACGTAGAAAAATGGTTATTCTGAAACAAAAGGAAGAGACTTGGAGACAAAAAAGCAAAACAAACTAGTTGGCTTTAGGAGATAAAAACACAATTTTTTTCCATGCTTTTTCAAGCTCTAGAAAGATGAACAATACTATTTGGGATATTACCAAAGAGGATGGTACTGTGATCACTTGCAATCATGAACTTGAAGAGGAAGCGATTATTGTTTTTCAAAATATTTTCAAGGCACAGGAGGATCTTACTATTACCAATCAACTAGAAGTTTTGAAACATTACCCTAGAATGTTTTTAAAGGAAGAAGGGAAAAAAGTACCAGATCATGTTACCTTAGCATAAATTTTGTTTACACTAAAAGGATGTAAGTCTTCAAAAAGTCTGGGGCTGGATGGATGGACTGTGGAATTCTTTCTGTTCTTTTTTTATTTAATGGGAAATGAAATTCTGAAGATGGTTGAAGAAACCAAAGTGAAAGGTAGGGTGAATGGAACTATAAATGCTACTTTTCTTTCTCTTATACCTAAGTGCAACAAACCGGATTCCTTTGGTGGCTATAGAACTATTTCTTTATGTAATTTGGTATATAAGATTATTTCCAAGATTGTAGCCACTAGAATAAAATCTTGTTTGTCCTTTGGTATTTCAAAAGAACAATTTGGTTTCCTTGAAGGGAGACACATAACAGATGCTATTGGTGTAGTGCAGGAAGCCTTACATAGCAAAAAGGTTAAAAATATTAGAGCATTGGTATTAAAATTGGACTTGATTAAGGCTTATGACATAGTGGACCGGGGATTTCTTAGGCTTGTTTTGTTACAGGTGAGTTTAAGTTTAGAAGCAACAGACTAGATACTAGATTGTGTGACTTTAGCAAATTTTGTTGTTTTGATAAATGGCAGGCCCTATAGCTTCTTCAAGATCTCAAGAGGTTTGAGGCAAGGGTGCCCCCTATCTCCGTTACTTTTTTTGCTTATTGTAGAAGGTTTGAGTAGAGTCATACAAAGTCAAGTGAGGGAGAAGAAATTAGAAGGTGTTACTGTGGCAAGAGGGCTAAGAATCACTCATCTAATGTTTGTGCATGAAATTGTTCTTTTTGGAACTGGGAACCTAGATGAATGTAAAGTTGTTCAACAAGTCCTGGACTTATTTTGTCAAGCGATAGGAATGGATTTTAGCACACAAAAGTCTATTTTTCTTGAAGTTGGTTGGAGCAAGGAGGAAATTACTTTGTTGAAGGAGTTTATGCCATATGATGTAAAATATGTTGAAGTCGGATTCAAGTATCTAGGATGTTATTTAAAACCAAATTGCTATACCAAGGATGATTGGATTTGGCTGGAGAAAAAATTTGAAAAAATAATAGCAAATTGGAGCCATAGATGGTTGTCTTTAGGGGGCAGGTACACACTTATAAAAACTGTTCTTGAAAGAATCCCAGTGTATTGGCTATCAGTGGCAAAGATCCCAAAGGGAACTCTGAATAACATCAGAAGGAGGATTTTTAGCTTTCTGTGGATGGGAAAAAAAAGAAAAGAAGGGATACACCTACTCAACTGACAAAAGATAACTAAACCAAAAAAGGATGGAGGATGGGGTATAAAAAATATTTATACTTTTGGGAAAGCACTGGTTGCAAAAAATCTTTGGAGATGTCTCATGGTTATAGGGTTGTGGCATGAGGTGATTAAAAAAATACTTAAAGAAGAAATATGTTACTGAGTGGCTCAGAGAAGGTATGAAAACTGGATTGGTATTTCAAATAGTTGGAGAGCCCTTACTTCTTCTTTACCTATTTTAACAGATTGACTAGTTTGGAATCCAGGTAATGGAAGAGACATTAGGATTGGAGCTGATCCTATGGTTGGGTCACAACATTACTATAAGTTATCAGGGAATCTAATCACAACTCTGAAAGAAAAAGGCATAATTTCTTTGGCAAATGTTGAGATAGCAGGTGTGGAAAACTCTTTTATCACAAGATGGAAAAAGGCTGAATATTTGGGACTAGTGGGAGATAAAAGATATGAATGGGATAAGTATATTAAGGGGATTATAGGCTTGGGATTTGTTTTAAATAGTGATAACGATGGTATATTATGGTATTGGGATTCAAAAAATGGACAGGTGAATGCTAAACAAGCATATGAAGTATAGTTGATGGAAATAGAGGCAGAAGAAACAAATTGCTGGTATAAGGATCTTTGGAATTGGCAGGTCCCTTTAAAAATAAATTTTTTTATTTTGTTAATGCTAGAGCAGAGGATTCTGACTTGGAGAATCTGGTCAAAAGAGGTTTCTCAGGACCAAGTAGATGTGTCCTATGTGGGAATGATGATGAATCTGTATATCATCTTTTCGTGGAGTGTAACTTTACAAAAGTTATTTGGACTACAATTCGAAGAGACTTAATACTAAAGAGTCTTTGGGAAGGACAATTAGTTGATTGTCTAAAAAATTGGATCAGGAAGGAAGTCAATTGGAAAGAAATTCCATGCTACATTTGCTGATAGGTCTGGAAACATAGAAATTTGGTGATCTTTGAAGATCACCCTCCAAATCTGGTCAGAGTTTGCAGTAGGATTTTTTAGGCTTTAGGTGATTTAAAGAGCCCAACAGTTTTTAAGAGTTGCAGGATTGTTAGACCTCCTTTACTTGACAATTCACTAGTTGTTGGTTTTTTTTATGGGGCCTCACATGATAGGGGGTCTAAATGTGGTGCAGGTGTTGTTTTGAAGTGCCCAACATTGGGTATTTTTAGACTTAAGATGAACTGTGGAATAGGAACAAACACTAGGGGGGAACTCCTAGCATTATGGTGCATTTTATATTTTTCTTTCTATAAAAAAGTACAAAGACTATAGCTGGTAGGTGACTCAAAAGTAATAATTGACTGGTATAACAATGACAACTCTTTACAGGTGGTCTCACTTCAACCTTGGATGCAGAAAATTTGAATGCTATGTGGGAGATTTCAAAAGGTAAAAGCACAACATATTTACAGGGAGTTCAACAAAGAAGCAAATCAACTCTCTAAAGATGCTTTGGTACTGGAAGAAAATGGTATTTATGTAGCAGAGAATATTGAAGAAAACACAAAAGTGTTTGAAAGACTACAATATAGTTAACTAAAATATTGTAAGAGAAATGAATAATCTCTTTTGGAAAGATTATAGACTTAGGAGAAAAGTACAACTATTTTTTGATCAATTGAAATGCTTTAATAATTTAGTTGTATAAAAGCTATAAAGACTAGAATTTTAGTTTTTGTAATCGAAAGGAGTTTTTCTGTTTTCAGTTTGGTTTCATAAGCTTTATAAAAACATTGTAAAAAGTGCAGATTGCACTTTGAAGACAGTTTTTTTTTTTTTAAACTATTATATTTAATAATATAAGACTTTTTTCTACTTAAAAAAGAGTGAGAGAGTAAATAGTGTTTATTGTTTAAGGGAGATCTAATAAAAATAATGAGTTAGTAAATGATATTTACGATTAGGAATGTGAGATATCAAGTGAGCTAAAACTTGTAAAATCTATGTTAACCATTAGCGCTGTAAATTTGGTGTTTTCCAACGAACCATATAATGAATATTTGACAATGCATGGAAAGTAGTTGTATTTTATGTAACTTTATTATACAAAGCAATACTTTAATTAACCAAGTTAGCTTTTATACGTTGTTTAGCATACCTTGTTATACCTACCTTAGACAGTGTATTATAATGGTCCCTTGGTCAAACTATTTTCACTTTCGAATTAATTTTTATTTATGCATAAAGATTTTATAAAATTTTGTAATGTATTGTAAATATATTTTTCAAAATTTTAAAATCTAATATTAAAATTAGTGTGGTAAGGGCTTTAATCATATTACTCCGTGGTGTTCCATTAAGGTGATACAATACATCTCCTTGGTCATCTTTGAGTACTTCTGCTTCCATTTTTGCTATCATTATTGGAGATGAGATCATTTCCCATCATTTACTCAAAGTTTTTGTGAAGCATTGGATCAAATATTTACATGCCTCTATTTCAGTTTTCCCTTTTATACATATTATTCTGTAAGAAACATACATTCTATCAAGCAATTGGTGAATCTGGCCAACTGATAGACCATCTATATACCATTCGAGAAACCATTCTTCACCAAATGACTGTGAATCAAGCATTTTTCCTTTTCCAAGAAGATCAGGTGTTGGTGGTCTGCTCATATGATGAGATATATTTTCATATGAAGGGCATTGGATGGAGACTAGGGAAAGATTTGGATTGGTAGAGGAATGGGGATCAACGTCTTCTGTCGAAAAATGAGCTGGGAATTTTTTCTGAATTTCTTTTTCTTTTGGGATATATACAGGAGAAATGATAGATATGGGTGCGTGGGGAAGAATAAAAGACCGAGGAATTGGTTTATCTGGATGAGTATCTTTCTCTTGTATTTTTAAGAGAGTTTTTCCCACTACTGAAAAAACTTCTCCTAATCCTTCCATTAATTCCTCGTGATTTTTAGCAGAATCATCAGTTTTCTACTTTACTAACTCTTGTGTTTTTTCAACATAATCAGTAATGTCTATTACTCTGTTGTTTAATTGGTTTACAGACTGGATTATTGTGTTTGTAGAAACTTGTAGATCTCTGATTTGTCCTTTTCGGGCATAATCATTTGTTACAAAAGTGTGAGTAGCCATTCCTCTTAAGGCTGTATTAGTCCAGTTTATCTGTTCAGAGACAGACTGTACTTTTCTTTCTAAACCAGATAGTTGGGTAGCTTCATCTTCCAACATAAGTGGCATAGATCTAGCTTGTTTGCTTCCATCTTCAAGGATAATGCCTTTGAAAGGCAGGAAGGTGGATGTTGATTCTACTGGTTTTCCTTCCAGATTTTTTCATTCATGTCTAGAAGGACTTCCTGCTTCTAACATTTGGATTGCTGGATTTTACAATTTTTGTTTCCAGACATAGAAAGAAATCCAAAGATTGTTTTTGGAGATAAATGTCTACCATTCTTGAGACAGGCGGGTTTTTTTCCTTATTAGGGATGGATATATTGAATTCTTTTGACTCTGGATGAGTAAAAAGATCCCAATTTAGCATTTTCTTTATCCATTTTTCTTCAATGGTGTTTTTTGGACATCCCATCATGATAGAGTGAAATTTATGGATTTCATAAATATTTGGTCTTTGGAGAGATGGGGGTATGGGATTATCAAATCTGCATGCTGGAATAACTTTGTCACATTGTTCTATGTAACCCAATCCATATTTGGGAGATCCAGGTGGTCTCATACCTTTATAGACATCTTGGAGTCTAGGATCTAATATCTCAATGGAGGGCATGTGGTGGATCACGAGACAAGTTATGGGATCAGAAATTGTTAAACTTAAATAACTTTCAACAACTTTATCGGAGAACATGGAGCTAAGGCTACTTTCAGAAGTACTGCATTCAACATCCCTTACTTCTTTAAATGACATAGAGCGATCCGTAACTTTAAATATAGTAATAACTATCAATGCACAAAAAAGCAAGGCGTTTAATTCTAGTTCTCTGAGAGAATTTTGAATAGGCTCCTGGTCGACTGCTCAGGCAATGACTAGCTAGAACTAAGAGAGTCACAAAAGTGGAAACCTTGTCTTTCAAAGGCCCGAGAATTTTGATATTGTTCTCGTAGATATATATACTAATGAAACATATAATAGAGAGATAATTCAAAATGGCTTTGATACCATTTTGTAAACACAGAGGCTTCCTCTGACGGAGAATGAAGCTTGAAAGTTTGTCCTGCTTACTTGTCTTTGATTTTCTACTTTTGTTGTTGCTTTCTTATGCGATCTCAGCTTGAACCTGGCGACCCCTTAGGTGAACCTAAGAAGATCCCAGCTTGAACCTTTGAACAACCCAATGCCTTACTACCCTTAGTGGCCACCTGCCTAGCGGGACTTACCACAACACTCTTCAGGACCTAAGTGAACTTCCAACAATCTTCTCAGTGAACTTTCGGGCACCAAACTCCAGTGAACTTCTGACAATCGCTTTAGTAGGAAAACAAAAATAACAAAATACACAGACAAGAGAATAGACAATTTTCAGAGATAAACATGTGGAAGCTGATTTGTATTATATGAGCCAAAATGGCATGGGTTTACAGACTTGAACTTGAGCATAGGCTTCTCTCTCTCAAAACATTCCACACAGATTTATAGACTGAAACTAAATGCTTCTGCCACTTTAGGTTTGTACTGGCCGAGCCAGAATCATGCAGGCTTATCAAAGCAACTTAAAAGAAAGACCCAAAGCTCAAAGAGAGGGAGCTTAGAAGACTCAGTCTGACTAAAAACTGAGACCCCTTGTTATGAACTTCCCTTCTCCTTATATACAATTTTTTGGAGAAAAGGAATCATTTTTTGAAAATACATTTGACTTATTCCCCTAAGAATCAAATCTACTTTCTAGATTTATTGCATACTTGGCGGAGAGAACATGAAAGAGCCATCCGACCAATATTCTACTCATCTTTCCATGTATTTGGAAGTACCTTGGAAATGCGGGTCAAACCACGCCAAAAGCTAGAGAAGTGCTCCGGGTTTCCAAGATTCCTTGCGATAGATAAACGACAAGAGTTTGTACAAAGTGGAATTCATATCGTGAACCCACGAAAATTGACTGACACCACTGTTGGCCAGTAAGAAATGATAGTGGACAGGTCCCACTAATAACCTTTATTCAACAGGTTGATCATGAAAATGGTTAAAACGATATGGATCCCAATGTTGTGTAAAAACCTCTCGGTACATATTTGGGTCTTCATTGCTATCTTCTTCTTGTTGAACGACATATTTGATTCTGATAACCCAAGGATGCTTTTCATCTATGAACATGTTCATGAAACTAGTATTGGAGATTTGGCCAAGACGATGAACATTATCTGACAGATTTACTTGGTGGACAAATTGCCAATTTTCTATGACATTTGGATGAATGGCACTTGAGTTTAAACCAAACTTTTTCCACCATGCTTCAAGCCATTCTGGTTCAGGATTAATGTTATTTCTGAAATTACTTGAAAATTTCATCATGCAGTAATAATTTCTGTATTTGTCGCTCCATAAACACATGTGGTCCCACATGGCCTTGTATTGATGACAATTGATTTCAAAAAGTCTTTGAGAAGGGTCTTGTTGTGGCCAAGACTGTAGAGATCTCATTCGGTTGATAACAAAATAATAATGGCCTGGTGTAGTCTTCCATTGTTGTAGATTTTGACAATACCATCTCTTGAATGTAGAGCGCAGTCTGGTTATATCTCCCATTTCTACCGATTTTTCCCTGGCTACAAGGGTTGGCGCCTGGTGCATTCTTCCTATAAGACGTTGAGGTGGAATTACATGTATACTAGTATTGGAAGAGAATCCTAGAAGCCCAAACTCAATCCCTTCAGACTAACACAATTCTTAGTGTGGTGCTCAATTTTGATGATATTCTGTCCATCCAAGGTTATTATCAATATGCTCTGTTGCTGGTCTATTATTCAAATCATCCCAGGTTTCTATAATGATAAGACTTGTGGTTGGGAAAAAGACAGTATTTATCTGTGGTTTTGAAATGAATGAAAGCTTTTTTTTGATAGGAGGACCATTTCTTATAAGCCTAGGAATGGTGAGATAATAGGTTGGATGACCTAAGGATGTTCTTGCTAACCCATGTGGTTCAACAACTGTAAGAAAAGGAGTTCCTAGGACATAATCTATAGGAAGATCAACAAGGAGGATATTCATACCAAGGGCACATTGGTCAAATCATATTATTGCCTTAGGAACTTCAAAGCTAATATTGGTAGAAACATTTCCCAGACCTACAACAGAATATTTACTAGGGAGGCAGTATTTAGAAGGGATCAAATCTTGATTGAGTAAATTCATGTCAGAACCAGTATCTAACAGAGCATTGAGGAAGAAGATTTCTCCTTCAATTTCTATAATGATTTCAACATGGTATTTCTGGTATTGGATAGTCAATATTTTCATAGCATTTAACCCTTGTGAATGGTTGGGATTATGTCTGGCGATGTGTAGATTATTTTCTTGTTCATTGGCCACATCTTCAAGTGGAGGAGGAGATGATGTCACTTGTTCTTTTAGAGCTTTTATTTCTTAGCGAGCCCAGGAATCAACTTTATATGAATCTTCAGAAGTTTCTTCGTATTGATTAAGCTTGAGGTGAAGTTATGCAACTTCTTTCTTTAGATAAAATACTTCTTTAGCTAAATCAATCAAAGAAGGATGTTGGAGCTTGGTCTCCTTATTATGCTTGATAAAAGACTTGGTATTTCTTTCAAATGAAGCATCTAAAAATAAAGGCTTCATACCTGTTGAAGAAGAAACTCTTGGATCCTTATGTTTCTGTTCAGAGGCCATTGTTTTTAAAAAGGATTCTAGAAGACCTTTCTTCATTTCCCCTTCTGGTAAAGATTTGATCTGTGCTAACATTTGAGCATCCTGATCACCTGTGTCTTGCCACATACATACTTTTATTTTTTCTCTGTGCTTGGGAGAGTCTGATGTTGAATCGGAACCAAAATAATTTTCACATAAACAATAGTTAGGATCATTGCAATGGCAATGATGAGCCATGCAAATTTCTTCATCGGATGAAGCATACTCAAATTCTGAAGTGTCTGTTGATTCTGAACAACAACCTTCATGGAGAAGATGAACTTCTTCTCTTTTGACAAAAGGATGGTGAGGACATTGGTTTGTGGTATGATCATTTTCTCCACACCTGTTACATTGTGTTCTATTTGTTAATTGTCGCTTGGTTTCTATGCCGACCTTTTGCTGTGCTTCTCTAGCCCTTTGTTCAGATATTTTCCCTTTGGAATTTCTTGAAGTTTTTCCCTTTGGGCATGAGCTTGCAATGTGTCTAGATTTACCACATAGCCAACATTATACTTTTTGTCTTTCTTGAGCAGAATGTGTTTTTAGTTTTATATCTTTTGGATTAAAGTAGTGAATTCTTTGTGTATACCTAGATTTTCTGGTTGGATTCCATCTATCTTTCGTTGTCTTCATATTGTGCTAGTGCTTATTTCCTTTCTTTCTCCGCTCGATAGGGTCAGCCAGATATAGTCCATATTTTTCACAGATAGATTTACTATGTGGTAGATGAGACAATTTATGGATAGACTTGTGGACTTTCATATTTGTACATAATCCTATCAAGGTTTTGGTTATGAGTGAGTAAATTTCCCACCAAGTATACATTTCATAAGGTAATTTGAAGATTTCTTGCATTTTGAGATATTCAACAAATTTGCTAGGGATGGTAGCAAGGTATACTTGTTTCCACAAAAGATTCTGGCTATCTTTTACTTCATATATCATTTGGGTCCATTCTTTGTGGAATTCTTCATATTCAAACATCTTTCTACATTTGATATTCATTAATATCAGTGCATGTTTGTCAGCAATTTCTTCTTTTGTCCCACACCAATGTTCAAAGATTAGTGTGGTAAGGGCTCCAATCATATTACTCTGTGATGTTCCATTAAGGTGATAAATTGCATCTCCTTGGTCATATTTGAGTACTTTTGCTTCCATTTTTGCTATCATTATTGGAGATGAGATAATTTCCCACCATTTACTCAAAGTTCCCATGAAGCATTGGATCAAAGATTTGCATGCCTCTATTTCAATTTTCCCTTTCATACACATTATTCTGTAAGAAACATACATTCTGTCAAGCAATTGGCGAATCTGACCAACTGACAGACCATCTATATTCCATTCGAGAAACCATTCTTCACCAAATGACTGTGAATCATGCATTTTTCCTTTTCCAAGAAGATCAGGTGTTGGTGGTCTGCTCATATGATGAGATATATTTTCATATGAAGGGTGTTGGATGGAGACTAGGGAAAGATTTGGATTGGTAGAGGAACGGGGATCAACATCTTCTGTCAGAAAATGAGCTGGGATTTTTTTTCTAAATTTCTTTTTCTTCTGGGATATATACAGGAGAAATGATAGATATGGGTGTGTGGGGAAGAATAAAAGACCGAGGAATTGTTTTATCTGGATGCGTATCTTTCTCTTGTATTTTTAAGAGAGTTTTTCCCACTACTGAAAAAGCTTCTCCTAATCCTTCCATTAATTCCTTGTGATTTTTAGCATAATCATCAGTTTTTTGCTTTACTAACTCTTGTGTTTTTTCAACATAATCAATAATGTCTGTTACTCTGCTATTTAATTGGTTTACAGACTGGACTATTGTGTTTGTATAAACTTGTAGATCTTTGATTTGTCCTTTTCAGGCATAATCATTTGTTACAAAAGTGTGAGTAGCCATTCCTCTTAAGGCTGTATTAGTCCAGTTTATCTGTTCAGACACAGACTGTACTTTTCTTTCTAAACCAGATAGTTGGGCAGCTTCATTTGCCAACATAAGTGGCACAACTCTAGCTTGTTTGCTGCCATCTTCAAGGATAATGCCTTTGAAAGGCGGGAAGGTGAATGTTGATTCTACTGGTTTTCCTTCCATATTTTTCCATTCATGTCTAGAAGGACTTCCTCCTTCTAACATTTGGACTGCTGGATTTTGCAATTTTTGTTTCCAGACATAGAAAGAAATCCAAAGATTGTTTTTGGAGATAAATGTCTACCATTCTTGAGACAGACGGGTTTTTTCCTTATTAGCGACGGATAGATTGAATTCTTTTGACTCTGGATGAGTAAAAATATCCCAATTTAGTATTTTCTTTATCCATTTTTCTTCAATGGTGTTTTTTGGACATCCCATCATGATAGAGTGAAATTTATGGATTTCAGAAATACTTGGTCTTTAGAGAGATGGGGGTATGGGATTACCAAATCTTCAGGTTGGAATAACTTTGTCACATTGTTCTATGTAACCCAATCCATATTTGGGAGATCCAGGTGGTCTCATACCTTTATAGTCGTCTTGGAGTCTAGGATCTAATGTTTCAATGGAGGGCATGTGGTGGATCATGAGACAAGTTATGGGATCAGAATGTGTTAAACTTAAATAACTTTCAGTAACTTTATCGGAGAACATGGAGCTAAGGCTACTTTCATAAGTACTCCATTCAACATCCCTTACTTCTTTAAAAGATATAGAGCGATCCATAACTTTAAAGATAGTAATAGCTATCACTGCACATAAAAGCAAGGCGTTTAATTCTAGTTCTCTGAGAGAATTTTGAATAGGATCCTGGCTGACTGCTCAGGCAATGACTAGCTAGAACTAGGAGAGTCGCAAAAGTGGAAACCTTGTATTTCAAAGGCCCAAGACTTTTGATACGGCTCTCGCAGATATATATACTAATGAAACATATAACATAGAGATAAGTCTGTTATCATACCCGCGTCAAAATGAGGCTTGGCTCTGATACCATTTTGTATCAAAATGGTATCAGAGCCAATAATTGTCTCATCTACCTTAAGGTCAATTATAGACATTTTTCTACAATCATATTCAATCATAGTCACTATTGTTAATGTTGTCAACCATGAACAATTATAGCGTTTCATGGACAATAGTCAAATTTGGTCACACATAATCATGGTCATTGTACGTTGTTTAATTTAATATTAATTTAAAATTAAAATTTTATTGTGCGTTGTTATACATGCCAAAAGACTGGTATATAGTGATGAGTTCGTATTTGACAAAAAAAAATGTATGCAGTTTTTCTCTAGTTTTAGATTAAATATTAAATTTTATTATTTTTTTAAATACTTATATTTTTTTATTTTTTCTCTAGTTTTAGATTAAATATTAAATTTTATTATTTTTTTAAATACTTATATTTTTTTATTTTTATGCTATTGACAAATAGAATTGGGGTCTTATTGCCACACTGGATTTGACAGACTGAGCAAATTACCGTCCTGCAATCCATGCACTTGAGTGGATTTTTTTTTTAATGTTTCATTAAAAAAAACCTTACTCGTCAATCTAAGCACATGACCAGTGTAACAATGCATAGCAAGCATATACGAAACCTGAGCATTAAATTCACACCTTGGTCGGGGAGATGCGTTACAGGTGGGAAAATCCAATGCTAATCCAGATCATGCAAGTATAATACCATCCCATTGCGAGCAAGGGACGAAGGCCGATGCCCATAATCAGACTCCTTAGAAGCGGGTTACTGTCATCTGCATTCAGACCAAAAATCAAGGGCTTCCAATCCTGTAAGAGATTTATAATCCCAAACAAATTTAATGGATCAAATTATCAGGAGTCACGAGGAGGCGCAATCCTTAGCTGTTAAAGCTTTATCGTCCCAAGCAAATTTAATGGAACAAATTACCAGGAGTCACGAGGAGGCGCAATCCAGGTTGCGAGAACTCGTTAATGACAAGCCAATGGGTAAACAGATTGCATGCATTTTCCTTTGTCTATAATGTTTTGGCCGTTTTAATTTGAACAAGATGCCTGAGTGTTGATGATAGATGTAATGGATTTGGAATTGGTCGTTCTTAGATGAATGAGACAAGTGTTGGGAGGAAAGAGTGACACCCTGGGATTTAGGACAATAGGGTCTTCTTCCTCGGGGCAGGAGTATGGTTCCTGGATTTGGTGTTGTATGTATTCTCTATTCTCATTTTCCATTTCAATTTGCAGATTATTCAAACACTTGTCTCATTATCAAAACTACATTTTTGATGGCTTGAAAGGTAATAGGCCATTGGCATTATTGATTTTAGGTGTTTAATATATGTGGGTTGATGTTATTGTTTTCTGCTACACAATCTAAAAGTTGAAACTACGTCAATCCTTCAATGGTCTTTCATATCCGCTGTACTCGTTTTATATAAGGTTTTCACATTCAAAGACACAAATCACAGAGAACCAGTTTCATTTGGTATGGGTTTAGGACAATATTCTTTCTTCTGGCCTTTATGTAGATTTTCACTTTGGGTTGATCAAATGGGTTTGTTTTATTGGTAAGTGTTGCAGCTTCATACTGGTCTGTAGCTCAATATCCTTGCAGTCTGACTAGATTCAGACACAAATTAGGTAGCGACTAGGGACATCAACATGAGTCTAGTAGAATTTGAAGGGATTGAGCTTACCATGGTTGTATCTATTTACTGAATGTAGGGGTATGATGTGCTAGCTCTTGCTATTTCCAACTGCTATGTTACAGGGGTTGATATCTCAGAAAAAGTTGTCAAACAGGCACAAGAGATAAATTTTAGATTCAACATTTGGAGTTTCATCACAGGGAATATGATTTTCTTAGGAAACATATGTTGCTTTTATGATGGTATTTCTGTACTTTCTAATAAACTAGTTTAAGAATACCAACTGATCTTGTTCTTGGCTATTTATCTCTCTGCAAACTGTTTTGAATGCTTCATTGCCTTAGGGTTACTTTGCACAGGCTGATGTTTTCGAGGAAACCAAAGTAAAATATTTTTCACAGCGCGATTTAAAGTGTAAATTAAGATCTTAAAGACATTGCAAACTACTTTTAAAATGACATTAGAATCTGTAGGGTTAGTCAATTTGATTGGTTTTATCCTTAATGAAGTGGCTTGGTCGACACTGCTAGGAAAAACTTGTTCAAAACTTATCTTAATTTAAGGGCTTGTATGAAGCGACCTTATGCTGCCAAATATAAATTTCCTTGTTTTGAAAGAGAGTAGCTTGCATAGAGTTCAAGGTCCTGTGCCATGTTTATTAATATAATGTTTTTTGTTTGCAAAAGCTTGCTTCATCTACACCAAACGCTCAATGCATTTATTAATATAATGATTTCTTACTCAATGCATTTCTAAGAAATCTATTATTTAGTATCTCTCAATATGCATTTCTAAGAAATTTTTCATTCACTTTAACATCCAAGCATTTCCAACAAACCTGTTAGTCAATTTATCACGCCTGCGGAAGAAGCTATGTCAATGGTTTAAAAAACATAGTTTCTTGAAGTTATCTCTAACAAAAAATGTGAACTTAGTAATGTGGTAATAGCTGCACATCCCAATGATAACGAAAATCCTTCCCATAAAGTTGATCCCATCCAATTGGCTAAAGCATTACCACCACTCTAATTAATACAAGCCATGAAGGAACGTATGGTAGTAGTGGGAACATTAAAAATTAATACAGGTGTTTCTATATTAAATATCGACATTACACTCCAAATGTGGTATGTAAGCTAAAGATGCTACATATGTACAACAAAAACCCAAAATAAGAATAAATGCTAGGCTGGTAGCAATGAAGAAGTGACACTCGACCAAGATTATAGATATTTGGTAAGGGTAGACTATTCCTCAATGAATATGGTATTCACAAACGATAGGAGTACTCACATTTATATGAATACTCGATGAATACTCGTATTGGATATGCAAAGATTATATATATATATATCTTTATATATATATATATATATATAAAAAGAGTTGATTTGGAAAAAGAAGGATTCTATTATCATAATTTCATGAATCTAAGAAAAGAATTTTTTTAAAGAATCATCTAAGAAAATCTAAAAAAATTTAAAATTTAAAAGAATTATCTAAAAAAATAAAAATTTAAAAGAAACATTTAAGAAAATCTAAGAAAAGTAAAAATTTAAAAAAATCTTTCACAATAGATTAAAGGTTAGTGATTAAGCATCTAAATACATAGATATAAATATTAACCAAGTATATGTTAAATTCAATAATTTCACATATAATTTAAATACACAGATATAAATGTTCATATTAACCAAGCACATGTTAAATTCAATAATTTCACATATAATTTAAATACACAAATATAAATGTTTAGGTTAAATTTAATAATTTTACATATTTAAAAAAAAATCAATTTAAATAATTTCCCAACTAATTTTTAACATATTGTTGTAGATTATAATAAATTCAAATTGCAATCATCACCCAAATAATTTAGGAACAAAATAACTCTATATATCATATGAAATTATTGCATGAGGTATCTACAATTCATTCCTTATTCAGTACAAAATACCAAATAATCTACAAATTTATTTAAATAACATTTTCATTTTATATTCATATGGCACTGTTGTGTGAATGTAACTGTAGATATCATTAGCAATATATTATCTATACTATTTTTAAAACATTTTAATTTCTTACTATGAATTATTCTCTTGCATTGTTTTCATGTATTCAGACTTCTACAGGTATTTGCTACCATGTAGCCTTATTTAATTTAGTATTAATTTACTTCTAGCATATGAATATTGCCAACGTAGATTATTTCAAGCCAGGATTCCAATTCAAATATATTAACATTGATATGGATGAATAACTTTTAATGTTAGTTTACAATTAAAATCTCATTGGTTGTTATATAATTTAATATTAATTTACTTCAATGTTACACTTTAACAAGTTAATGTCGATTTAAAATTTAAATCTCATTAAGCTTCATGCTGAATGGTTGACTTATTCTATGAAGAGGGGAATTGTTGTATGTGGATCTTGCATAGTTCTCTGTCACGTGGAGACATGGAAAGACTATACATACCTCACATACCTCTTTTTGCCTATTTCAATAAGAAAATATGATTTGAGAAAAACAATTATGTATAGTTGTAATTCCAAAAAAAGAGTTCTGAGAATAACATGGTCTAGCCAATATGAAGAAGAGAATTGCAATCATGGCCATATACACTTTTAACTGGATGGAAATATACATTTTTAACGGGATGGAAATGCCAATACATTTTACAATTTCTTTTCAACCAACTACATGGATATAACCATAACAACTGCAATGACACTTGTTTATGGTTATAATTGTATATGCAAAGAAAATGCCAATTCCATAATCTTCCTTCGAATCATTGACAAAATAAATGAGAACTTAATGTGCTAAGTATTCATCACCCAAATATATCAAATCAATCCATGAAGATGTTTGATGTCCAAAAAACTAGGCCTAAAGGCTTAAGTCCTCTCATAGTGAATGCCACATGTAACCATTGACATAATTTCATCTCTAGTTGCCAACACATCCCTACTTTCGTAATCCTTCGAATATGTGACCTCTTTATTGGTCCATCTAGGATACCCTTAGTCACCGGGTTCACCGTTTTTAATTGAATAAATTCGAAAATCGACGAATTTTTTATGGGCATGAATTTAATCGTTCAAGTTCGCCGAACTTAATGGCGAACTCGAACTAGAACACAATGCCAAACAAAATATCTATTTTAATCGATTAAATTCGTCTAGGGTTTGAAAAGTTAGGTGAAAACCCCCGCGAGTAAATAATCTCTTGTCGGTGTCATTTTTTATTTCACTGCTTTCGATTTTTATTTCGAAGATGATCTTGGCATTGAGAGTGATAGAGCCTCAACCAATGCTGAATTCAGTGGTGATCATGCTTCTAGTGGTTTTACTGCCCCTAGTGCTCTTGATGACATAGAGCTTTTTGATGTAACAAGTAGGCCACAAGAACATCAAGAATGAAACTTGTGTTCATGTTCTAGTTTTCTTTTTGCATGCTGACTTTTGGGTGAATTCATGAAGGTGGGTAACACTTTCGTTAGAATCGGGTCTCCAAAATTTCGAAAGACATTTTTTCGGCCAAACTATTTTTTTTTTCGGTCGAAAGTCCTATTTTTTTGGCCGAAAAATGTTTCGGCCGAACCTTTGAACATCAAATCGAATGGTACCGTGATGACGCCCTCAATTTTTGTGTATAATTTTAGCCGAACGGATATTTTTCATTCGGTAACATCTTTTCAGCCGAAAGATATTCCGGCCAAAATAATGTTTCGACTGAAACAATCTTTCGGCCGAAAGAACTTTTCGGCCAAAAGATTAGTTCGACCGAAAGAATCTTTCGGTCGAAAAGCTCTTTCGGCTGAAAAACAATTTATATATTACCCACACATCGCACCTGCTATATTTTTTGCGAGTTGTTAGTTAGTTCATACCTGCTAGTTAGTGTTGGTGTTTGGTGTTTGCTATTGGAGAACGTTTGGTGTTTGGTGTTTGTTGCGGGCGGGCAACCTTGTGGACAGATGTTTGGTGTTTTTTGTTTTTTGTTTGTTGCGGGTGGGTGTTTGGTGTTTGGTGCTTGCTTCAGACGGACGGTCTTGTGGACGTTGGAGCAGCGGGCAAGCGGACGTTGGAGTTGTGGGTGGGAGGATGTTGGAGCTGCGGTCATTCAGTCTAGGTAAGTTTAGACTAGGAAATTTTGAATTAGAATTTAGAATTTAGAATTTTAAATTAGAATTTTGAATTTTGTTTAGATTGTTGACAGGGCCGAAGCCTTATTCGTCCCTGTCCATGTACAGTGACAGGCCCGAATTCAGGCCTGTACCTGTACATGGACATGGCCGAATATGGCCATGTCCCTTAGCCTAGTAAAGGCGTGTGTTTAAATTTTAAATCTCTATTTAAAAATTAGAATTTAGATTTTTTTTTTAGATTGTTGACAGGGCCTTATTCGGCCCTGTCCATGTACAGTGACAGGGCCAAATTTGGGCTTGTACCTATCCATGGACAGGGCCTAATATGGCCCTGTCCCTTAGCTTAGTCAAGGCGTATGTTTAAATTTCTATTTAAAAATTAGAATTTAGAATTTAGTTTTAGATTGTTGACATGGCCTTATTCGACCCTATCCATGTACAGTGACAGGCCCGAATTCCGGCCTGTACATGTACATGGACAGGGACGAATATGGCCTTGTCCCTTAGCTTAGTAAAGACTATGTGTTCCACTGACCATTACATAATTTAGAATTTCAATTATGTTTAAATTTTAAATTTTTAGTTAAAAATTAGAATTTAGAAATTTTGTTTAGAATGTTGACAGGGCCTTATTCGGCCCTGTCCATGTGCAGGGACAGGCCTGAATTTAGACCTGTCCTTGTCCATGGACAGGGATGAATATGGCCCTGTCCATGTATAGGGACATGCCCGGATTCGGCCATGTCCATGTAGTACCTCAAGCAACAGGATAAGTAGATCTAGAACCAATAACAAAGGCTCAGTTCCATAGGAAATCCATGCAACTGCTAAGCAAATAGACAGAGTTTCAGAAAATAGACAGAGGCCTGAAGAGACTTTAAACTTTAGGGCAGGACACAAACTAGCTATTCTAACTATAAACAGTGAGACCAAGGGCTAAGCATGATTGCTACAGGGCCACCACTACCTTGAATAGTGCCCAAACTGAACAAAATTAGACTCTGACAACAACTGTAAAGAAACATCACCATAAAGGACCTAGTACATATCACAATATTTAACAGACCTAACAAAAAGCTTGAAATAAAAAAATATGTCTATAGTAGTTGCTGCAATAAAAGAAAAATAAGTACAACTTTGACAAAAACTCCACTTCTCTGCTAATAATATTGCTAATTTAAATTTTTAGTTAAAAATTACAATCATGGAAATAATAGGGATAAAGGAAGTGTATAGAACCATGAATCAAACCCGTTGTAATCATACCAGTTAACTGTATAGGGTTGAACATGATGAAGTAATGAGCTAATATGATATGAGACCACAACAAGCCCTGTGAACAAACTAAATTACACTACATTCTCTGCTTAGAAGTAATTCCATCATATTCGTTCATAATGACACTGATGTTGCACTCTTATTGATTAGGGTCCTACTCCTAGTATAGGATATGAATAAGACCTATACTGGTTGTGCTCATATGTTACATGTATGCACTTCTTATACCTTTTCATATTTATGGGATTGGTTCTAACTCAGTACTAATACAAATACAACAACAACCTTTACATTCAACTTATGATAATCTACTCTATGCGTCTATGATCTCAACATAATATAGGGTTATGTCTCATACAAGAAGATTTGTTCATGTTCTATGATATGTGTTTGATATGTTGTTATAACTTAGAGTAATAGCTAAGAGTAATAACTAACATTAATACATATCTAAACTGATGTGTGTTTGATATGTTGTTATCCTTATTTGAGCCTACTGTATCTCCATATTAAGCTTACATGACTAACATGAGCTATGAACATAATCATAATCCAGTAATGTTTGAATATGATGAATATAGTCGTATAAGCAACTTAATAGATAATGAATCAATGTTGTATTGATAATCATTGCCTTTGTTTCAACATAACATATAGCTTAGTTCGATCTGTAATCAAGCACTGTAGCCTATCTAGAAGAAAACCATAATCACAAGCTATGACCTATTCCGTCCATTCATGTTATCTTATCATAGCATCTTCAAGCTTGGTTAACTCTATACTAGTGCAATCTAGTATTCATTGCACTATTGATATGATATATTCATTGTTTCCAGCTTAATGTACTATTGATTAGGATGAATTCGGTCTTGTCCCTATACATGGACTGGTCGTATTCGGCCCTGTCCATGTAGAGGGATAGGGCCGCATTCGATCCTATCCATGTAATGGATAATTGAAACTAGAAACTCTTGAATGATCTTGTGCTTATATGTCCCATATAGTATTATTACTCTTCTGCATATTGGAAAAATTCTATAAAATTTAGATTCCCATCTCCTTGACCCAACAAAGTAGATCAACTCTTTTTCCTCCATGTTTTTTCTTCCCTTTCCAAGTCATAGTCAATGGGACTTTGACTTGGCCGCCAGGGGCCAACCCTGTGGCCAAGTCGTGGGCACGCCAACGACTTGGCCACAGGGCTGGGCCCCCGCGGCCAAGTCACAATCATACTTATCCCTTCCACTACCTGATCAACCAACATTAGATTCTAATGTTCAACAATTAGTGTTCAACCAACATCAAATTTTGCAATTAGTGTTCAGCCAACATAGTTGAACACTAATTGCAGAATTGTTTAACAAGAAAATATTAAAAACCCAGGTGTTTGTTGAAGTTTTCCATGTCCTTCTTTGCCATATAGCCATATAATATACAATTTGCACTAGTAGGGTGAGTCAACATTCCACATCAATCCCATTCAGCTCAACCTCTTCCTTCTTTTAAGGAATCTTTCTGTAATCGGTTTGACTCCAAGTAGACAACTGCGGAATCCTAAAAAATCAGCAGGCTTATGCCACGATGCCTCTTTGGACCATAGGCTTGTCTTGACTTGATGGGTTTATATGCTTTGAAAGATTCCAACAATTCTTTGGTTTCCATGCCAGAATCTATTTTAATTTTTTTTTGAATTTGGATTGGTACAAAATCCCTGCTTTAATTAGTCGAAATTTACCTTTAGAATTTGTTTAAGCATTCAGATTTTAAAAATAAAAACTTTTCTTGCTTGGAAAAAATAAGAGTTTTATTTCCTTTATGCCTTTTCTATAAGTAACTAAAAGAGATGTGAGGATATTTATAAAACTCATAATAAAATTAAAATAAACTTGCATAGTTCATTCTTAACCCTCTATCTTTTGACATCTAAAAATGTATGTGAATATTTATTGAATCCAAGATTAAAATGAATTTACTATGATGTGTTATAGTTCAAAAGATTGCATTATGATTATAAAAGTGTTATAAAATTATGTGCATAAATGTGTTATACAGTTTGGTACAGGTAGAAGAAATCTTTATGTTTATTTTAAATTTGTTAATATTTGTACATTTATATTTATGTTTATTTTAAATTTGTTAATTAGTATTTAGATTTTAGATTTGGTTTGTGAACATTTGATCTGGTCCAGTTTGAATTTACAGACAATATTTTATTGACTAATAATAGTTCTAGTCTATTGTTCGACCACATAATTTATTAAGTGGTTTAATTCAAATAACTCTATACATAGAAACACATTTTGTTCTTTCAGTTATATTCAAATATTATCTGGCAAACATCATCTTAGTCTTTTTAATAAATTATATTTCTTGTAATATAATACAAATAAATTTGTACTTCTATTTCGTTTTCTTTAAATATAAATCTGTTCTTCTATTTCTTAAAATATAAATTTGTTCTTATATTTACAAATAAATATGTATATATATAATGGAAAAATTTTAAAAGATATATTTTTAATTTTTTTTTTAATAAATTTAAAAATAAAATAGGAAGAGAATTTAAAGATTACATATTTATATGTTCAAATTATACACACAAACAATAAATTTATAAATAATATGGATTTACTTAAAAATGTGTATTTCATATAGACATAATTTATAAACAATATGGATTTAGTTAGACATTTAACAATCAAATATTAAGTTTTAAAATTTGATATAGACATTTAACAATCAAATATTAAGAATAGAGTAAACATTTAAGTGATTAGTCTGTGCCCGAGCAGTCGGCTAGGAGATGAATCTACTGTCTTTCACTCCAGTGTTAAAGACTTAGATTCAAATGCCCTGCTTTTCTGTGCATAGATAATCTCTTATTAAAATTGGTTGTGACTTGGCCGCGGGGGGCTAGCCCTGTGGGCAAGCCTGAACTTGGGCCTGTCCCTCTACATGGACAAGGCCATATTCTGCCCTGTCCCTTAGCTTAGTAAACTATGCATGTTGAAAAATATGGAAAATATATTGAATGATCGAATTTCAAAACAAAACATCCCAGAAAACATTTTCTAGATCATAAAGATAATGCAAGAATATCACCTAAACTACTCCGTTAGCATCATTGTAGACATTACCATTTGGAACCATTAATTTTGTGACAATTAAGACTCACTCAAATGCATCTTCTTCAAAATATATACGCCTTATAAGACCATATTTTATCTAGATTTCTAACTCCAACTAAGCCTCACAAATATTATATATGCTCCACCTCATCTTAATTTATATTAAGAATATGAACAACGCTCATACCCATCCCATGTAACATGACAATAAAGGAATTAGGATAAAAAACTCAATGACATAAACAATGCGAATGGGAAGTTTATCAATGGCATATAATCCATGTTCATGCAAGACGTTCACCTCGTTGTGATTAAAACATGTTGTTGTTATTAGTGGGTGTGTGAGGTTATGAAGATTAAACTCTTTGTTTTGGGGATTCTAATGCATTGCATTATATGTGATTTTAGTGGATCCAACCATAGGGAACTTTTAAGGAATCTTAAAGAAATGTTCTAATACGTTTTTTTAGTGGATCCAACCATAGGGAACTTTTAATGAATCTTAAGAAAATGTTATAAGAAATATATATGTGGTCTTAGTGGATTCAACCATGTTCAAAGATTATGAACATGCTATTGAGTTAATTTTGGGTAGTAATCCACTCAATGTTAGACTTTATTGCTTTCTATATTCTCAAAAGAGTGAGATAGAGTAAATGGGTAAAGACATATTAGAAGTTGAAATCATGCGTCTCAACAAGAATGTATTCTCTTCTCTAGTGATCTTAGTAAAAAAGAAGGATAAGTCTCAAAGGATGGTTCTAGACTATAGGGAATTTAATAAATTGCACTTAAAGATAAGTTTCTCATTCCTACCATTAATAAATTATTAACTTGTATTTGTAATCCCCTTGCTTGCTGGTTTTCTGAATTGATTTCTCTTGGTGAACCCAACTTCTGATTTCAATGACTTCTTTCTGTGGGTTTTATGGATTATTATGAAAATATTGTGTTTTTATCTTCCGTCCCTTATCCCTTTAGTTATCAATCCGTTCTTAAGCAGTCGGTCAGGAGCCGAATTGACGGTCGTCACTTCGGTGTTTAAATACCTATAGATTCAAATGCCCTGCTTCTCTATGCATGGATGACGAGTGAAGGATAAGAATTTGCCCTGTTTTTTATCCCTTAATTATATCTGAGTTGATTGATTCATTGCTGAATGTTTAGTCTTTGCGGCTTCTTCTGGATGAGTACATCTGCACCTTGATTGATTAAAACTTTGATTTCTCTCTGCATTTTTAATTGCTTGAAATTGGGTACATCTTTGCATTTTTATTGATAAACTCTGCATTGTGAATGATGAACCTCTGAGTTGAATGACAATCCCTTGGTGAACCCAACTTCTGATTTCAATGACTTCTCTGTGTGGGTTTTATTGATTATTATGAAAAGATTGTGTTTTTATCTTCCATCCCTTATCCCTTTAGTCATCAATCTGTGCCTGAGCAGTCAGCTAGGAGCCGAATCGATGGTCGTCACTTTGGTGTTTAAAGACCTGTAGATTCAAATGCCCTGCCTTTCTGTGCATGGGTGATGAGTGAAGAATAATAATTTGCCCAGATGTCTATCCTTTACTTATCTCTGAGTTGATTGATTCATGGATGAATGTTTAGTCTTTGCGCCTTCTTATGAATGAGTACCTCTGCAGCTTGATTAATTAAAACTTCGATTACTCTCTGCGTTTTTAATTGCTTGAACTTGGGTACATCTCTATGTTTTTATTGATAAACTTTGCATTGTGAATGATAAACCTCTGAGTTGAATGATAAACCCATGAGTTGAATGAAAATCCCTACGTTCAGTCTCTAGAACAACCAAATTCAACACTCACTTTTGATATGGATTTTCTTCCAAACCATAGACTCTTATCATAGTAAACTGCTAAAAAAGGAACCAGTCTCCCGCTTTGGTGTTGTTTTGCAATTGTAGTTACCCTGTGACTAAAGGAATAATTATAACGAATACCTCATTTTGGATAATAAAGTCTAATATAAAAATAAAAGAGTTTTACATACTACAAAAAATCTTCACTTACATAAAAGAGTTTACATGATCTCTTACCATATGCAACCACTCAATGGTTGGGAGAGAAACATGTTGGCTGGTCATTCAATGAGAGAAACTGATAAATGACATCACTATTTCATGTCAAAGTCTCATTTACACAAGCATTTGAGATAATAGATCATTGACCCTTGTTAATGATCTATTACCCTTTCTATTTACATAAGCATTTAGTTGAAGATAAGCTTCTATTAACCTTTGGATAAGATACTAGTTGAAGATGGTGATGTATTACCCTTTGTATTTACACAAGCATTAGAATCACTTGGCCAAGTTCTGGTTTTCCACAGGGTTTCTGACAGGATGGATCTACCAAAACACATATAAACAACGCTTTATAACCACATATAAACACATGTTGAACATATAACCACATATTAATTTTGCCTTATTTTTTTTTCTTTCTTCATAATTTTTGTTGATCAATGTTGGAGATATTAACTTGTACTTGTCTTGTGTTTAACTTTTCATGAATTTCCAAAATGATAGATATTGAGGGGAGATGCTGACACTGGATTCTCCAAACATTCCTCACAAACACTCTAGGCTCTCCCAAGAAGGAAGAAGAGGAACTCCTTCTTCGACTGAGACTCCGAGTGACCAACAACAATCTCGTCAGATGATATTTTCAAATGAGTCTGTGAATAGATCAACTACATAATGTGCTCAAACAAGTGCTATGGATGCAACCTTCTTAGATAGGTTGTGCATTGATACTCCAACACCTGAGAATGTAGGGAATACCTCAGGACAAGAGAATATTTCTGGTAATATTTTTTTATTTTTTTTATTTTTGTTGTATTTTTGTGTATTTAAATTTATGTCAAGTTAAATGTTGTATTTACTTTCAAATGTGTGTGTAGACAATGATTTTAGAGCAAGGGACGGCAATGGAAGAGAGAGTGGTTGTCATGAATATTCAAATGTTGGTGCAGAGGGTGAAGGTGGATTTAGGAGGCTGTGTTATCAAGAAACAAAAGATTACATGCCTACGTCCACCTATCCTTCAGATGTTGGTGATGAACTTCCCTGGGAAGAGATTACTGAAGCAATGACCCTTGAGCAATGCTCAGGTGTTAAAAGGAGGTTGGAAAATGATTTGGTGGTTTTTGAACTCCCTCAGGAGAGAAAACAAAGTTTGCAGATTGTTTTGCATTCATTGCAAAACTCTATGGACACATATCAAAAGATGGGCTGAACCACTGATAGTTTTGTCGATCTAATGAGGCGAAGAAAGTCAGAGGTGATGGGTCCTGATAAATGGGAGGCAATAAAAAATAAAGTTTCAAAAGACGATGCAATTTCGATGTTCAACTTTAAAGATGGGCCAAAGTAGAAGATGTTGAAGGTGCAAGAGAATATTTCTAGTAATATTATTTGATTCTGTTTATTTTTGTTGTATTTTTGTGTATTTAAATTTATGTCAAGTTAAATGTTGTAATTACTTTCAAATGTGTGTGTAGACAATGAGTTTAGAGCAATGGACGACAATGAAAGAGAGAGTGGTTGTCACGAATATTCTAATGTTGGTGCAGATGGTGAAGGTGGATTTAGGAGGCCGCGCTATCAATAAACAAAAGATTACATGCCTACGTACATCTATCCTTCAGATGTTGGTGATGAACTTTCCTAGGAAGGGATTACTGAAGCAATGACCCTTGAGCGATGCTCAGGTGTTAAAAGGAGGTTGGAAAATGATTTGGTGGTTTTGGAACTCCCTTAGGAGAGAAAACAAAACTTGCAGATTGTTTTGCATTCATTGCAAAACTTTATGGACACATATCAAAAGATGGGGCCAACCACTGACAGTTTTGTCGATCTAATGAGGAAACAAAATTCAGAGTTGATAGGTCCTGATAAATGGGAGGCAGTAAAAAATATAGTTTCAAAAGAAGACACAATTTCGATGTTCAACTTCAAAGATGGGCCAACGCGAAAGATGTTGAATGTGCAATATTTTAAGCACCCCGACATTGCAGGACATCTGTATAACAGATTTTTGGTGGAATATAAGAAATTTTCATGGAACAATGAGGTTCCACACTATTTTGCAAGACACTTTTATGCAAAGTTTTTCTTGCATATGCACCCTGATTATACTAGTCTATCGTACAATTATTATGGGACTGGTAAATGACGAACATATGATCGCAAATGGGCATATCGAAATGAGACATTGCCGAGGCACCCACAACCTTTAGTACCTCACCCAACAAGGGCATTTTCTTCACATTCAGAGTTGCGAGCAACATCAGAGGTTGGAAAAGAGGCTAGGAATGCAATTGGGGAAAATTTGGAAGTGATTTTTTATGGTGTTGATGTTGATATGAACCGTCAGTGAGAGGAAGCCAATTCCCGGGCCATATTTTTTTATAAAACAGATGCAGAGTTATATACCATGTCAACAGAAAATGTTTTGGAATATGAAATTTTTTTCCGTGATGGTTGGAAGAAGGTCATTCAGAATGATGACCCGAACAACAGATTGGTATGTGTTCTAGTTAGTAAATTTTTGACGCATTTTAAGATAGTTTACTTCTAATTCTAGCTTTATATATCATTGTATCTATAGAAATAATCGAGTTGTTATTGCCATTAATTGCAGTTTGGAGATATGTTAAATGAATCTCTAGTAAATAGGGGACTTAATTCCACAAGTTTAAATTTGGATGGGTTGAATCAGGTATGTGTTTTCTAATATCCACAGATGAACACTTTAGTTTTTCAATCTCCAATCTTTTGAATAAGAGATCAACAATATTTATAATTTTGTATAAATATGAATACATTGAATCCTATATTTAGTTCTTAGTTGCGTTGTTCACAGATCCCTATTCTATCTCCTACTACTTGGGGAGGCTTCTCTTTCTCATTGAGAGAGTTTGAAGAGGGTGGGAGTTCACATGTATCATTTAGTGTGTTAAAATCATTTAAATTTAATGTGTTATAATCATTTAAAATTATTTTTTCAAATTTGAAATGTGTTATATAGGCTAATGTGGAGAAGAGAGTACTTGAGAGTGTGCTTGGGAGGGAGATTGGGATTGAGAGGAAGAAGATGAAACACTCATATTTGGGAAGGATGTGTCCATTCATGATGATTCATAAATGTATGTTTTTTTACTTTTATCAACTTTTTGTTTTCTCAAATTTTTAGTTTAGTCTTTCATATTCAATGCTTTGATCAATTATTTTGAAATATATAGAACCCCTAGATAAACTTATCATTGTCTTAAATGGTGTACATTCAAACTTATTTAAGTTTATATCATGATGAAGACCTAATTTTGAACTTGAACATTTGATTATTTGATAACAAACTCTATCCCACATCAGAAAAGAGAAAGTTTCTAAATTTTCTTCGATTGCATTCCTTTCTTTCTTGTCCAAGAATGGCATAGTATGGACATTTGTGTTTTCTACATACAATGAAGTGAATTCCTTCTTGCCAAGGTATTGTCAAACTCTTAACTAAATTGGTTACTAATCACAAAAACCAACATTCAAGTAGATTTACAAATAAACTCACACATATTGTATATGTGAGCTAGCTCACACATAATTTCAAAAAACATTTGATTATATGTAATATGAATACATCCCAAAGATGAAAGATTTAAATGGTTTTTGAAGAATGACTTAATATACATGTGTAGATTTGTGTTTTCTTCATGTACATGCAATATTATATGAGAACATCTATTCCATCACAGAAAGAGGAGATAAGTATTTTCCGAAAGAATGGTTTTTAAAATGAAGATTTGTGAACTTTTTTAGATATAAGTAGTTTTTTGGAAGAATGGGTTAATATGGATATTTATGAGTCCTTTAATTTGAAAGGGCATCATGGAATTTGATTATATGACCACTGCAAAAGAAGAGATAAGTATTTTAATGCTGAGGAGATTAGTATTTTATTGCTGCGTAAATATGATCAAATAACATCACCTAGGATGCGAATTTCACCTGAAGGATTTGAGACTTTATCCACAAGGAGAATTTCACTTGAAGGATTTGGAACTTTATCCACAAGGAGATAAGTATTTCATTGGAAGAATGACTTAATAGGGAGATTTTTGAACTTTCTTCATACACAGTTCTATATTTATTTTCAGATTATTATCTAACTCTAACTCACAATTTTTTTTTACCAAGAACACAATTTTTCTTTTTAAATTTTTTTAAGATTTTACAAATTGTTTAAATCATGTATGCTTAATGTAGAGAGTAGCTATCTTAAATCTGTTTAACTATGGTTGAGTATGTTATTATTTATTATTTAATATTTAGTTACCATATATATGCTAATATGTGTTATTTGTTATTTTATTATTGTTTTTTATTGTTACATATGTCTAAATTATATTTGTTGGAAAATATGTTTACAATATATTTTGTGGGAAAGAGTATGTTGGAGGATGAGACTTAACTCTTTTGGTATGTATGTCAATTTTGTTTTAATCACAATTTTTGAATTCTGTTTTATTACGCATGTTTGAATTGTAAATTTTTAATTTTTGAATTCTTTTTTTTTTGCAGGTTTGAATTGCAGGTATGAAGTTATCCATCTTAAAGCGATGGCTTATAGTCCAAAATTTTGGAGTTAAATGTCTTAGTTTTCGTTATCATCCTAAAATAGATGTGGAACCTATGTATTTTACAGTGTAACTATTCAAATTTTGATATATAT
>SNQJ01S0000186.1:487196-521600 GCA_010110895.2 Picea sitchensis
ATATATATATATATATATATATATATATATATATATATATATATATATATATATTTCATAATTTTGGAATTCAAAATATCAATTTATTGTCTCATATTTGATTTTTCAAAGTTGATAGAATTGTTTTTTGAAAAAGTTGTTAGTTATGAACTAATGTTTTGTAAATTCTCCTTTTTACAATGCATTAAAATATCAAACTCTTTTAAATACTTTTATGTATTAATTTAAATGTTTCATTTTATGTTCGCTATGGAGTGTTAAAAAATACATGATCAAATTCAACATATTTCATTGTGGACTGTTCTTGGCCTATGAGGACTAATAAAATTCAACATATTTCATTGTGGACACCTGAACTCTTGGGCCTATCCTACTATGTATTAATTTAAATGCTTTTTTTTATGTTCACTATGGACTGTTAAAAAACAAAGATAAAATATGGTTGAAAATTGACATAGAATGATATGGTATTTTTTATACATGTACATTTTTTATAAATTAATAATTTTTTCAACCATATTTTATCTGTGTTTTTCAACCATATAAAGAAGAGTATGTATAAAAAATTGTTATGAAGGGTATGTATAAAAAACTCCACTAATTTTTTAGGATAGAATGATATGAAATTTATTTATAGTTTTGTAAGGAGGATCAATTCTAAAATGTAATTTTAATTGGAAGATTATTTAAATAAAAGAAATATTTATGATAAGAAAATAGATTGAACTAATTTCTTGACAACAGATTATGATATAAAGACAGATAAACTAAAATAAATATTAATAATACGAGAAAATACGATTCTATTGACATATCATCAAATAATTTTGGTAGAATAATTTTATAATAATTTTATTTTTTTTCTAGTTACTAATGACCATGTTGGTTACATAGATGGACTTAACTAATAAAAAAAAGTAAATGAAAGATAGGCATATGAGATCTACTAAATAAATGAAAAGAAAAAAATAGAGTGTGAAATAATACAAGAATGAGTTGTTATTTATCTATTTAAGAATATGCAAAGCCAATAATACAAGAATGTGAACTGTTGTTTATATATTTAAGAATATGCAAACCCAACAGATGACAAGAAAAAAGTGAACTGCCAAACATACAAGATTGTATCATTGCATATCTATTTAAGAATATATGATAGTAGACAACACTTTAAACTATGCAAAACCTATTTGAGAATATATGGTAGTAGAAAACACTTTAAACCATGCAAAGCCTATGTTGGTATGAACTACACTAAAAGGAAGAAATTTTCATGATTTACCTATTTTCTTTCAGAAAACATAAACGATTTGTAGGCTATGGTTTATTACTATTCACATAAAACCACATTTTTGTAAGGGTCGGTGATTCACTTGACTTTAGGCAAGGTTGTATTAATTTCCTTAACTTTGTCAGAGAAGATCTATTAATTACAATTTATGCAATTTAATTCTAATGATTAACACTTCTAAATGAGTTTAAATGAAAATCAACTTAATTATTAAAATGAAGATTCTAAATAATTTCAAATTTTAAATGAAAATCAACTTAATCATTAGAATGAAGATATTGGTATATATATGATATTTTTATTAAAGTGTTATTGATGATGACGATTGTTAACGTCCACTAAGACTGAATTGGTCTATCGGACCTTAAGAGGGTAAGTGATTAATTGTGATTCTTTAGAATTTTGTTTTTGTGCTCGAAAAACATTAAGAGAAGCTTTCCAAGATCGCCATACTTTTGTTGAGTTAAGATGTTAGGAAGGTTGGTAGTGTGATAAATATTTTGAAAATGAGATCTAATATGGGTATAGGTTGGACAATCTAAGATAAAGTGCTTTTCATTTTCAACCTTCTTAGTGTCACAGAGGTGACAGACACTTTCATCCCATGGCATTTTAGGAATTGACCAACACCCAGTTTTACTATGGAGCTCATGAGAATTTGTTCTTATCTTAGCAATGATTATTTTTTTCTTTACACTTGGAAAAACAGATATATAATTTTGATATTCTAGATTAGGGTTGATTACATCTTTATAATACCTTAATTTTATTTTTTCCTCTAACTCTTTATCACACCACATTTTCTCTTTAAATTTTGATTTGACGTTTTTTTTAATGGTATCTTTTTTCTGCAAAATGGTTTCTTCCATGATTTCTCAATAGTTTAGCCAAGACCGAGCGTCTTTATGTCATCCTCGCTTGAGTCGACGGTGGTTATGACTTGATTTTGAAGCAATTTTAGGTAGCCTCTTGTCTTCCATGTTGTTTAAATTGTTCTTATACATTAGGTATCTAGTCATAGCCATGATCTCAATGGGGGAGAGGCTTGTTTCTAAGAGGAGAATGGGATAGGGTGTATTTCCTTTAATTTTGAGATTATAGGTTATAAAATTCTTTTGTATTTGCTCTATCTTTCTCCAGGATTCGCGAGAGATATTACAACCCCAGAATTCACATCCATACAGAATAACAGGTGTACCAAGAGTCTCAAAGAGGAGTTTCTTCTTATCCCAACTCCAAATATCAGCTGATTTACAATTGTTTTCAAGCTCATAATAAGCTTTCCATCCCCCAATAATCCTTTTCTCAATGCTATAATTCCAATTGAGCTTGTGGTGAATATCAATTCCAAGATATTTGTATGAAGTCACTTCCTCCAAGTTGTTGTTTTCATATACAAAGGTATCATAAGATATCTTATTGGATTTAATAATCATGACCTTAGTCTTATCAGTATTAACAATCATACCCATATTGGAGCAAAAATCCTTGAGGATTATTAGTTGGTTTTCAAGATCATCGGGACTCCTTTCCATAAGAACGATATCATCGGCATAAAGAATATGATTTATGAATATACCAGTGAGAGTAGGGCCGACACAACCTGCTTTTTCCAAGCATTCTTCTAACTTGTCAATGTATATGCCAAAAAGTGTAGGGGACAAGGGACAACCTTGTTTGACTCTGATATTGCAGTTAATATCTTTTGACCATCCCTCAATGTTTTTAAACTTATAAATAACATTCTCATACATCCTTATTGCAACATCCCTCAACTCGAGAGACACTTTTATCTCTTCCAACCTATTCCAAAGTTTTTTCCTAGGAACCATGTCAAAAGCTTTTCTAAAGTCAACAAAACAACAAAAAAGATTGGTTTTAGTACTTGGAACCCCTCTGCAATGATCCCAAAGGTAACAAGATGGTACACAGTTGAATGATATCTCCTAAACCTGACCCGACCTTTAGCTCTTTTACTGTGACTTTCTAGCCAAAGGCTAATCTTCTTTTCCAAAATAATTCCATAAAGCTTGGCTAAAATCAGGCTAATCATAATGGTCCTATAATTAGAGGGAATGTTTCTATCCCCATTTTAAAAAATAAGAACAATGAGGATTTATGTCTAGGGTTTAGGGAAGCCCTGCTTGACTACTAAATTGAAGAGCTTGTGTATGTGAGGGATAAGGATTGGCCCTCCGATTTTAAATATTTTGGCTTGGTAACCTTCAATGTCCTCAGTTTTTCCATTTGCGAGCCGCTTAACCCCGAACTTTATGTCATCTAAAGAAAAAACTTCTTCCTTTGCAGGGGCAATAGGAATGGTTTCCATGGAATTAGGGAACTCATAAAGAATTTTAAGGTAGGAATTCTAGTCCCTTAACGAAATCCTATTATTTTCTTTAGTATTGTGTTTTAGAATTTGGTTCCAGAACTTCTTAGGATCCAACTTGAAAGTTGTGAAAGTTGATCTTGCCTTTTATTGATATAGTATCTTTTTTTCCTTTTAATTAGGGCTTTGTACGTATTGATATTATCGAATTTTAAGGGCTCATTAGAAGCATCTCTAATGGATTTACTATCAATTTTACATTCTTTATCATACCAAGGGTTGGTCTTTCTATTATTCATTTTATAGGACACCTCGAAAGAGAACTTGTTAATAGAAGTGGAAAGGGTAGTTATAAAATTATGATAGAGTTCTTCAATGTTTTCCTTATAAGTTAGGAGGTTTAATTTACTATTTAAATCCTTTAAGAAAATGTCAACTTTACTTTTTCAAAGTGCAAATTCCTTTGATTATCATAATTCTCTTCAATGGTGCTGCTATGCATGGAAAATTTTAGAGTTAGGGTTAAAGGTTTATGATCAGAGTCAAGCTTATGGTCATTTAAAAGGTCAAAAGTTTCTATTTGGTTGGAAACGGGGATATCAAATATCACATAATCTACAACACTACTACCTAGCCCATGAATACAGGTCATCTGGTTGGAGTTTGGCCACTTCATTACTCCATTACAAATTATTAGGTCTTGAGAGTTGTAGAGCTTGACCAACTCAATACCAAACATGTTTTCAATTAGGTCTTTAGAGCTTCTTTTGTAGCTATTAGATAAAACAAGGTCCTCATCTATCCATAAAGGATTATGGTTGGACTCATTACTTAAAAGAGTAGCTTGTTTAGTTGCAGTCCTAGCATTAAAGTCTCCTAGTAGGAGGATATTACCTTCATTTTTTTAATTATAAATATCTTGTTCTAAATTATTATAGGGACAATTTTTATTTAGATTATTTTTCTTATAAAAAATAGAATTAATAGGTGCAAAATAACAAATTGCTATATACATCTTCTTAGC
The DNA here is from genome assembly GCA_010110895.2 of Picea sitchensis. NCBI lineage: Eukaryota > Viridiplantae > Streptophyta > Pinopsida > Pinales > Pinaceae > Picea > Picea sitchensis. The sequence continues at coordinate 491,841 of SNQJ01S0000186.1, forward strand.
ATTGGTGTCTGAAATTTCTATCCAAATGTATTGATTAAGAGGGGCAATCTTATGAAGTTGAATGTGAGGAGAAATGCTCTTTCTAATATAACAAGCTATGCCTCCTATCCCTCTACGGCGGGATTTTTTGTTCCATATCGACCACAAGACAAATCCTTCCATGCTAGGGACCTTAGAATCCTCATACTCCCAAGTTTCAGCTAGACAGATAATATCAATATCACTCGGGATCCAACTTATCATAAGACCTTTGCGCCATGGAAATCCACTACAATTCTAAAAAAGGATCTCGAGTGTCTCAAATTCCTATTTATTATTATCCTTCTGGTCTCTATCCCTAACAATAGCTTTTCGATTTATAATTATTGCCCATTTTCCTTCTTTCCTGGCTTCTTTTACCTTTTGAACTTTCTTCCTTAATTCAACTTGGTCTTCGGGAATGAGGTCTTCATTTATAAATATTCCTGACCCTTTTAAGCTCAGAGATTTACTAAGTATGCTATATTTATGGTCATTACAACTTAATTTGACACAGATCAACCTATATTTGTGATCAATTATTTTTCCTAGCCTCTTTGCTTCTATGAGGTAAGTTGTATCAATTTGTGATTTATTTTTTAATTCTTCTTTTACTATTGCTAGCGTATCCTCCTCTTGTTGTTCTTTTATACCAAACATTATGAGGTTCAAGGCTCTTTTGTTACGCTCATGGTCCAATTCGATTAGCTTATTCATTTCCTCTTTGATGGGTTTGATATCCAATTTGTTTTCCATATTATTGAGGGTCAAATTGTTGGTTAGTTTTTCTTCTAGCTCTTTAATCCTATCTCTCAAGTTGTGGTTTTCTTCAACCACTCCTTCTTGGGTTGATTGTTTATATTTTTCCATTTCTTGAATTCTATCCTTCATTGTTTGCAATTCACTTTTGAGCCCTAAGAATCTATCCTCTATTTGAGTTTGAATGGTATCTTTAATTTTTTTATCAATCATTGCCTCTAGTTCTATTTGGAGTTTTACATCTCTTTCTTCACTCCTTTTTTCTAATGTTTCTAACTCTATTTGGATTTTGGCATCTCTCTCTTCTCTTCTTTTTTCTGTTGATTCCATATAATCATAAAAGATCTCTAGGGTGATTTTGGGGTGCCTTCCCTTGTTAGGATGAGTTTTTGGAATAGGTGGTGGAGTACTCATATTGAAAAGAAGAGAAACAAAGATGTAACAATTATTATTATGGATTGACTTTATCTCTCAAATCAACTTTTACTTATGAAACTTAAAATAAATAAATAAAATAAAATATATTTAAATCTCTTTACGTAAAATTAAAATTGAATTAGAGTAAAAAGTGTCTCACCTCATTTCAGATGTCCAATTGCTCAACTCGTTGAAGAAGACAAAAATAATTTTTGAAAACCGCAGAGAAGTCTGGAGAGACTACAAAGATTATTCTGGGTAAAAAAGGTAAAAACCAAAGAGAAGTATTCTTCCCGTTCAAAACCCCAGATATATAATCTTAGAAATAAAATATCTCCTTAAAAAAAAATTATTATTCCCGTTCAAAACTGCAGAGAAGTAGTATTCCCGTTCAAAACCACAGAGAAGTAGTATTACCGTTCAAAACCGTGGAGAAACATTATTCACGTTCAAAACCGCAAAGAAATATTATTCTCGTTCAAAACCCCAAATATATAATCTTAGAAATAAAATATCTTCTTAAAAAAAAAAAAAAGTATTCCCATTTAAAACCGCAGAGAAGTAGTATTCCCGTTCAAAACCGCAGAGAAGTAGTATTCCCGTTCAAAACCGCAGAGAAATAATTTCAAAACTGCATAGAAGTATTATTCCCGTTTCAAAACCACAGAGAAGTATTATTACAACAAGTGGAATAGATGTTTAAATTGTTTTTAGTTGTTAGAATATTAATTTAAAAAATGAAAAAAAAATACCACTTAAAGAAGTCAATGCTCTCAAATCTAGGATAGAAGAGATGTCCAACTCTTCTTTGATTGGTGAAATAGTAATAAAAATAAAATTCTCAAGATAGAAGAGATATGCAACTTAATTATAGGTAATGTTTATACAATAAAATCTTGAGATGGAAGAGATGTTCAACTCTTTTTTGGTTCATGTGATAATGATTAAATAAAATGCTTAAATTGATGTGATAATAAAATAAAACCTTAAAATGAAAGAGATGATCAACTCTTCTTTAATTTTATCATAGTCATTAAAAAAATCCTCAAAGCTAGAAGATATATTCACCTCAAAGTTCATATACCCTTAATAAAATAAAATCTCAAAATGAAAGAGATGTTTTTAACTCTTCTTTAATTTGGAGAACAATAATTAAAAAAAAATATTCAAAATAAAAGATATCTTCAATTCAAGTTTAATTTATATAATGCTCGTAAAATAAAATAAAAAATCGGAATGACTTAAAATTTGAAACAAGATATTATTACAATAGAAAATATAAAATATGTTTAACTTTTCTTAAAATTAATGCAATATTATTAAAATAAAATGGAGGTGTTCAATGGAAATGGTGTTTGACAAATTTTTAGTTTAAAATAAAATGGCCACAATACAAAAGATATACAATTCAATTTTGATTGGTATAATGCTCATAAAATAATGTTGATTGGTGTAATGGTTGAAAAACACAGATAAAATATGGTTGAACCATATTTTATATGTGTTTTTTAAGAATGATTTGGAGTTTTTTTATACATATCCTATTTGGAAATATAGTTAAAAATAGTCAAAACAAGTCATCAAATTTAATACAAGTGCAACGATGAAAATAGTCAAAACAAGTCATCAAATTTAATATAAGTAAGCGATCTTCATTAAAATTTATATTGATATTAAAATTTATCAGAATTTAAAGTTTTTCTAAGCCATCAATAGTCCCTTCTAATGACATGGAAATGGGTCCTAGTTTTGATATGAAGTTATCATTTTCATATGAAAAAACATTGAACAATCAAATTCCAAATAATGAACGCATTTATCCTATATGTAGTAAATTGGTTACATGCATTAAAGGATTTGTGTATACGATTTGGATAATTTGTAGGATTAAAGTATAATCATCTAAAGTATAGTTCAATTTAGGTTCCCAAGATACAATTTATAGGTTCTTCCCTGAAATTGTAAATAAGGTTTGGTAAACTTTATTTAATTCATAAAAAATACAACTTTTCTTAATTGAATCCAGACCATGAAAGTAAACTAAACTGAAAATGATTCTAGAATCCTAGATATTCACAAATACGTGTACTTTCAATGCAAAATATAAAATTCTGGAATGTACATGTGTCACTTGTTTAAACAAATCCTAATGGTATTTCATCTTCAATTATTAGATTGATGTCATAATAGAATGATCGTGAAGATTTGAACTAACCCACATACCCATCTGACCATATCCAATATTGATTGTGTTAGCGTCAGAAGTCACTCCTGGATTGCTTGCAGGAGCAGAGCCCAACGCCCATCAGTTTAATGTCACGATTTGATAAATGGGCGATCAAATGGGTAGAGACTCGAGGAGATATCACTCTAACTCGGGGACTGGATCTGGTACGTAAAGAACAAAGGAGGTCTGGAATCCTAACTTCTGCCAGTGGGTTGATTAAAGATGAGTAGGTGGAAGACTTAGTAAGAAAGGTGAACAAACAACTCTGGGCAACAGGCTTACAACGGTTTGTAGGGGAAAAACTCTGAATGCAGGATCCTCCTGGTTCAGAGCTTCAAGAAACTGAAAAGAAGACTTGACTGGATCCTCCAATTCCAAGTCATTCAGCGTTAAGGAATTCACGGGAACCGATTAGAGACTCCGTAACTATTACAGTGATCCATTACAACATCATCCTATAACAGCTACAACTCGACTGGATCCTCCAATTCCGAGCTGCTTTAACACAGTATAAAAAAGATGTAAAGAAACTGGCATTCATCAGGCAAGAAGTCTCAGAAGTCTAGAAATACCCAGAAAATAGTGCTTCATTAAAGTTTTACAACCGGGAGCTTTGCTCAACCATCGATACCTACAAAATGTGAGAAAACTCCTCTAAATACTTAGAGAAAAAACATAGAAGCCAATTCGAGACATCGCATTGAAGACATTACATCTTCATGTTTACTGCACTTGCAGTCTCTGGACAGTCGTGAACTTCAGTCAGACACAATCGCGCTCCAAAAGGGCCTGTGAATGAATTGACAAGCTTATAGTCATTTCCGGACTTTCCATTTATGGTGGAAACGATGTCCAACCACCGTCAACTGCTGCAATAACTATTTCATTTGGATCGGGAAAGGCCCCGGTAGACTCTGTACCTACAGGACATGGGGGCCTTCTCATTCTGCCATTTGGATCTGCTCGAAAAATTTATGGCGAGACTAGCGGGTAGACGTGGAGGCCGTCGTGATGACTAGAGGACTTGACGTGAAGTGGTGAATGGACGGTGATCAGGCAGGGGTGACTTGGCATGCTCGGTGTGGATATGGGATGAGGAGAGGCCATGTGGATGGATGTGGTAGAGGGAAAGCGGTAGGGAAAATGCAAGTGGCATAATTCTTTTGAAGTGTACGAGCCAGGTGGAGGAACACAGGGGCCGGGAAAAACTGTGGTTGGCATGACACGGGGATATGACGTGGTGGCAAGGGATAGGTATGTGATGAGGTTTCGGGGTTTCGGGATTTGCGGTACCAAGGTGCACATGTACCCGGAACTCCCGATCCTCCGATTTGCAATGAGCTCCACTTCCATAAGCTAGCCCCTACCGGCTAGAACATGAACCATATGACGACTACCTCCATGTGACCGTAGTTAAACCCTCCATCGGAGTTTCGTCGTTCACGATGACACGATGTTGTGTCCACGGGACTTGCGATTTTCCGATTGCCGTTGCACCTTCCGTGCTAGCCCTTCGACTAGGCTCGGGTCCAAGTGACCACTACCATATTCCCTCGACCATACTCTCCATCGGTATTTTGCAGTTTGTGATGTTAACGAGAACGCATCCTCCGGAATCGCGATTCCCCGATCCCCGATGACTCGTGGCTATTGACCCTTCAACGGTCTGCTCCCCGTCGCGAAAGCCTGCCACCTGTCCTCCACGATTGACGGTTGTTCCCCACCGATCGGGAAATCGCGTATCGTGATTCTGCAATGCTCAAAACTCTCGCTCCCTGGATCTCCGATATCCCGATTCCCGATGAAGCCCTTCTATGGATCTTTCGCCACTTCTCACGTTCATGATCAGGCTCGCTTGCTTGACTCGGGCCCCGAACAGATTTCCTCTGTGTGCTGCGCTTGGGTACTTATCGCGCAGTTCTGCAGACCCGCGTACCTTTTCTCCCCGATACCATAATTGTTGCTAACATTAGGCTCCATGGGGGATAGAGTCATCCCTGTGATGCTCTAAGGACTCATTTTGCAGTTCCAGTGCCTCGCTGTTGGGCTATGGGGTCATTACTAGGCCGCAAAAATTAAAACGGAAACGAGCTAAGAAACAAAAAGAACAAAATTTACAAACAAAGGAGCCATCAGAGGCTCAGTCCAAACATTTCTTCAAGAAGTGCCCATTCACTGGGCTGCTGAAAACTTCTTCACCTTCCAAATCTCGCAACCTGTATGTGTTATTTGAGAAAGTCTCGGAGATTCTGAAAGGCCCGATCCACAGGGCTTCAAATTTGTTGTGTTTGCCCTTATCTTGTTTAGGAGCATCCCATTTTAGCACCAGGTCTCCTATATGGAACCGCTCCTTCTTGGCCTTCTTATCGAAGACTTGTTTGATCTTTTGCTGATGGTCCCGAATTCTGTCCACTGTCTTCTCCCTAGCCTGCTGGACCTCTACTAGCTGATGAATCCTTCTGATCATGTCATTGGGCTCTTCCTGATAATCCTGGAGGAATTTCGCTACAGGAATGGCCAACTAAGAAGGGAAGACGAATTCGGCTCTGTAGACTAACTGGAAAGGAGAGAGACCTATAGATCTCTTTGTAGTCACCCGATCAGCCCATAGGGAGAATTTCAACTTTGAATTCCAAGTCTTTTTGTTGTCTTCCAACAACCTTTTGATGATCCTTATCAAGCTTTTGTTGGAGGACTCCGCTAGACCGTTTCCCTATGGATAATATGGGGTGGAGTGAATCAATTTGATCCCGAACTGTTCACAGAACTTGTCTAGTGGTTCAGATCCGAAAACGGCTGCATTATCAGTGACAATCTTATTTGGGCAGTCGAACCTTGTGATGAGGTCCTCCAAGAATCCAATGATTACCTTGTGGGAAGCACTCCTGGTGGGGATAGCTTCAATCCACTTGGTAAATAAATCTGTAGCAGTCAGGATCCACCTGTGCTGGCCACTAGAAGCAGGGTGAATTTCTCCAATGAAATCTAGGCCCCACTACTGGAAAGGCCCTGAAACCACCACCGGTTTTAATGGAAGAGACTTGAGCTGCTGCTTTCTTGCAAATTTTTGACATTTGATGCAGGCTCTGACCCTCTTGCAGACATCAGTGAACATGGTAGGCCAGTAGTACCCAGCCCTGAGGATTTTGTGGGCTATGGCTCTCCATAAATGGTGCCCTCCACACAGGCCGCTGTGAAATTCAACCACGATCATCTCGACCTCTGGTGGACCTATGCATTTTAAAAGCACCCCCAGCGGGTCTTTCCAATATAACACTTGATCGATCAGGTAGTATCTAACTGCTTTGAGATTTAGAGCTCTTGCTTTGCTTCTTTGTAGGCCGTCTGGAGGCCGCAGCTCCTGTAGAAAGTATATGATATCCTTATACCAAGGACATCGAGCCAATGGGGGCTCCCTTCGATGGTCTACGTCAGGCAGTCGATCCTGCTGAATACCTGAGCATTCATTGATGAAACTTAACCCCAACACTTGGCAGTTTGCTTCAGCCAACAACTTGGCTAAACCTTGACCTTTGATCAATTTGGTGGGCCTTATCTCCAGGTCGAATTCCAGGATTTTGGCTATCCATTTACTCCTTCTCCCGTCCATATCAGGATGAATAAGAATGTCTTTAACAGTAGCCGAGGGGACATAGGTGATGATCTTTGACTGTAGGATGTAGGTTCTAAAAGATTTGAGAGCTTTTACTAGAGCATAAGCCTTCTTTTCCATAGTGTCATACCTAACTTCGGCATCCCTCAATGCTCGACTGAAATAAGCAATAGGCTTATCTATCCCACTGTCATTTGTCTGTAATAGAACAACAGCCACTGTGTCAGGTGAGGCAAAGGAGAAAATAAGGAAATCCTTTGAGTAGTCGGGACTGATAAGCACAGGAGCTTCAGTCAGGGCCTTCTTGATTTGTTCAAAGGAATGCTGCAATTGAGGGGTCCACCTTACTTCATTCTCTTTCTTTAACATGGTTGTTATAAGCTTTACCCCCTCAGCAAAGTTAGGCACAAACCTCCTTAGAAAATTAATTTTGCTGAGGAAAGATTGGACCTCCTTCCTGGACCTCGGGATTGATAAGGCTTGTATCGCCTCAACTCTACTGGGGTCAATCCTGACTCCTTCTGCCGATACTATGTGGCCTAGTAACTTTCCCTCCTACAGGGCGAATAGAGATTTCTTGGGGTTTAATGAAATACCAAACTTTCTACACTTCAAGAAAACTTTCCTGAGATGGCGACGGTGTTATTTATCAGATTTTGAAAATACTGTGATGTCATCCAGATAAACGACCACAAATTTATCCTTTTCCCCAACGAAAGCTATGTCCATGGAACGCTGGAAAGTCGCCCCTGCATTCATTAGTCCAAATGGAATCTTGGCATACATGAATGTGCCCCATGGAGTGGTGAATGTTGTCTTTTCCCTGTCCTCAGGCAGAACAGAGACCTGATTATAGCCAGAGAAACCATCAACCATGGACATCCTGGAAGCTCCTGTCACCCTCTGCAGTATATGTTCCATCTTTGGTAAGGGGTAGTTATCCTTCCGTGAGCTCCTGTTCAGGTTTCTGAAGTCTACACAGAGTCGGATTTCTCCATTCTTTTTCCTTAATGGCACCAAGTTGGCCACCCACTCTGAATATCTTAGTGGCACAATGATCTGAGCTTGAAGCAGCTTCTTCACTTCCCTCTCCATGATAGACAACAACATGGGATTAATCTATCTCAGCTTCTGCCTGAACGGCTTTGCCTCCTCCTTTAATGGAATTTTATGCTCGATGATAGAGGTGTCATAGGTTTTGAGGTCTTCGTAGGTCCAGGCAAACACATCAACAAATTCCCTCAAAAGTCCAATGTATTCGGACCTCTTCTCCTTTGTCAGACTCTTTGACAATTTGACAAACTTGGGCTCACCCTCGGTCCCAATGTTGCACTGAATAGTACCAGTGTCCTCCTCTGAGACTTTTCCCTTTAACGATACATCATTTCCATCAAAAATTCTTTCCAAAGGAACTAGTCCTCTGGGAATGTGGTTGTTGGGCAGCTGTACAATGTCACGCCCTGCAATCTTGTTCAGAAAATTACCCCCATCAAGCTCTTCCTCTGAGACGACATCTTGGTCAATCTGCATTTCTGAAAATTCCTCGACAGTCTCCAAGAACCTCTTGACCTCGAGATCATCCTCGAATACCTTCCAATGTTTGACGTTGTCAGGTATGGAGGGCCTACATTTTACCTCTACATCATATCTATATTTGGGCGGCAAGGGTACTTTGAAATTGCTAGCCGATGTAGCCAAGGAATCTGCCATTGTGTTCTCCTCTCTTGGGATGAATGAAATATTGAATGCTGAGAAGAAACTGTCGACTAGGCCCCATACCTCATTTATGTAGCTTCTGAGTCGAGGATGCTTAGCCTGATAAGCATTCCTGATCTGCTGAACTACCAACTCTGCATCACCGAACACTGCTACTTCCTGAATTCCCATTTCCCTCGCAGCTCTCAATCCCAGAACAAGAGCCTCATACTATGCCACATTGTTGGTAGCTTCAAATTCTAATTTGTATGACAGAGATATGGTTTCCTGAGCAGGTGACACAAAAAATACCCCAGCTCCAACGCCTTCCCTGGAAGAGGCTCCATCAAAGAACAGTTTCCAGACGGGGGTGATGGAGGGAGGAAGTTCGGGGGAAATGGTGGGCTTCTTCTTGAGTCTAAGAGGAGGTTCGGGAGCATGAGTAAGTTGGAGCAGACTGGAACCTAAGTCGGTATCCAAGGCAAAGATGGGATGGTTGGTAGGGTTGGCTTCATCACTGATTATGTAGGCCAGTTGGGCTTCCCTATATAGTCTTCTATGCTCTCCTCCAAACACTGGGATAGTAGCATATGTGAGGTCCATTTGCAAGGTTCCCCCCAATCTTTTTATCTAAGATCTTGATAATAGCATACCGAACTTGGGGGGGATGTCAGCTACTACAATATCCATGACCAAACTCTTCATGGGCAGTTGAAACAAGGTCACAACCAGGTCTTTGATAACTCCAAGACACTGAACTCTCCTAGAGTCGAAGGAATAAAGGTCATGATAGGCTCGGGTAACTTCTAGCCCTAACTCCTCCATGACATTTTTGGGCATGAGGTTGTGAGAGGCCCCTAAATCCATCAAGCAGTTGTGCAACAATTTATCATGTACGTTCAAGGATGTGTACAAAGGGGGGGATGAGTCATCTCTATTTTCTACCATGGGGCCCAGGACAACTGTTGTCTTTTCATCTTGGAGGTTTATGGAGTCTGAGGGAAGGCATGAGGCTTCAGACTGTAAAAGTTCAGAGAAGCGCCTTTTGAATTCATCATGTTTAATCATCTCAGTGAGGGGCATAGGGATCCTGATCTTTTGGATCTCATGCTCGAAGTTAAAAGAAGATGTAGGTTTTGGAATTTCTTTTATTTCAGGAACATGATTATGGACAACGAGAGAGAGGGGTTGGGCCTTCTTACCTCTGTGACCATCTTCCACTGCGTTAGCAGGCTTTTCTGTTCTAGTGGACTGCTCAGGAATATCAGGTGTTGTTGTCATTTTGTTGGACCTCAGGTTGTACCTACCTTGACCGTCGCCAGCCTTTTCTCCCTTGCTCAATTCATTTAGCTGTTTGTCCATGAGAGACTCCTCGTATGATGATTGAGTGAGATGAGGAAAAGGAGGAGTATCTCCAAAGCAATGGATTTCAGGCTCAAGTTCGTCTGTTTCCCCTTCTTCTCCCTCAGCCACAAAATTGTTTTGAAAAGGTGCCTGAATTTTTTGGTCATCTCTGTCTCTCTGCAACATTGGGGAAGTGACATGGTTAGGCCTCCGAAAACCTCCTTTGTTTTCGGCACTCTGAGGACCCTTGTACGCTTGCCTCCTCTCTACCTTCATTATTTCCATCTCTGCAGACAGAGACTTCACCATTTTGGTCAGTTCCTCTACTTGAAGGTGGGGCACCGATGGGCTAGAAGTTGAGGCTTCGGATTTTCCTTTTCTCCTGCCCGTGTCAGCCTCGTTCCTCAATCTATCGGCTGCTAATACATTGGATTCCACTTCTATGGATGTGTCTTGCATTTGAGCTAAGGAGGCGGCTCTTCTTTCTCTCAATAAAAGATAGAAATCGGGGCCAAACACACTAGCATAGGACATCTTGGCCGAGGCTTCTGATGGCTTTATTTCATCAGGAATCTTATTGTACATTTTATTGAATCTTTTGGAGAAGTCAGAGACAGACTCTCCTTCCATCTTCTTCAAAGACCCGAACTCAGTCATATAATACATGAAATTCTTCTTATCTCCCCACTTCCTCCCCAGTTATGTCCCCTTCCCCGGTGAACTTGGGCATATATTTCAAGTAATCTCCAGCAGGGAAAGGATTCGTGGGCTGAGATAAGATCAAGGGAGCATACCTAGCAGCAACTATGGTGTCCATTCTATTCAGAGGGGGATTAGCACCAGCCATAGGAATATTAGGTGGGGGAGAATTTGGAGGAGAAGGAGTTCGCGAAGGGGCTACCGGGAATGAATCTCGGAGTGGGGTGGGAAACAAGAGGTGATTCAAGGAACATGCTATCAAGCTCAAGTCAACAGGTGCTCCTCCTTGTGCAGGAGTGGGGAACTCTTCTGCGGTCCTGGGTCTAAGCCAGGGTATAGCTTCGGGAGAGAGGGGAGTGACAAGGTATTGACTCTCCGGTCCCAGACCAGGAGAGGAAAACTCGACAGGAACACTCCCAAAATTTAGGAAATGAGGAACTGCAGAGACAGGCCTATCAAATAACTGGGGAGGAGAAAAAGGAGCTCCAACAGAAGGATATGGTGGATTACCTGGTTCAATGATGGACGCTTCTTCTTCAGAGGCCTTTCCCTTTCTGAGCACCGCCTCTGGATCTGTTTCAGGCATAGCTAGAGGCAGTTGTGGATGAGACCGCGTATGCCTGCCTCTGAAAGCCACAATTAACAGAGCAGGTTCTCCCCAGTGAAGTCGTCACAATGGAGTCGCCATGTGCAAATGAGCAATCTTGAAAGGCTCCGATAATCCAATGCACCTTCGGATTCAGAGGCTTAATGTCATTCTACCCAGGGAAAATCTTCAATTTCGTCCTCGGAAACGGCGCCAGAAATGTTAGCGTCAAAAGTCACTCCTGGATTGCTTGTAGGAGCAGAGCCCAATGCCCATCAGTTTAATGTCACGATTTGATAAATGGGCGATCAAATGGGTAGAGACTCAAGGAGATATCACTCTAACTTGGGGACTGGATCTGGTACGTAAAGAACAAAGGAGGTCTGGAATCCTAACTTCTGCTAGTGGGTTGATTAAAGATGAGTAGGTGGAAGACTTAGTAAGAAAGGTGAACAAACAGCTATGGGTAGCAGGCTTACAATGGTTTGTAGGGGAAAAAATCTGAATGCAGGATCCTCCTGGTTCAGAGCTTCAAGAAACTGAAAAGAAGACTTGACTGGATTCTCCAATTCCAAGTCATTCAGCGTTAAGGAATTCACGAGAATCGATTAGAGACTCCGTAACTATTACAGTGATCCATTACAACATCATCCTATAACAACTACAACTCGACTAGATCCTCCAATTCCGAGCTGCTCTAACACAGTATAACAAAGATGTAAAGAAACTAGCATTCATCAGGCAAGAAGTCTCAGAAGTCTAGAAATACCCAGAAAACAGTGCTTCATTAAAGTTTTACAATCGGGAGCTCTGCTCAACCATCGATACCTACAAAATGTGAGAAAACTCCTCTAAATACTTAGAGAAAAAACATAGAAGCCAATTCGAGACATCGCATTGAAGACATTACGTCTGCATGTTTACTGCACATGCAGTCTCTGGACAGTCGTGAACTTCAGTCAGACGCAATCGCGCTCCAAAAGGGCCTGTGAATGAATTGACAAGCTTACAATCATTTCTGGACTTTCCATTTATCGTGGAAACGATGTCCAACCACCGTCAACTGCTGCAATAGCTGTTTCATTTGGATCGGGAAAGGCCCCAGTCGACTCTGTACCTACAGGACATGGGGGCCTTCTCATTCTTCCATTTGGATCTGCTCGGAAAATTTATGGCGAGACTAGCGGGTAGACGTGGAGGCCATCGTGATGACTAGAGGACTTGACGTGAAGTGGTGAATGGACGGTGATCAGGCAGGGGTGACTTGGCATGCTCGGTGTGGATATGGGATGAGGAGAGGCCATGTGGATGGATGTGGCAGAGGGAAAGCGGTAGGGCAAATGCAAGTGGCAGAATTCTTTTGAAGTGTATGAGCCAGGTGGAGGAACACAGGGGTCGGGAAAAACTGTGGTTGGCATGACACGGGGATATGACGTGGTGGTAAGGGATAGGTATGTGATGAGGTTTTGGGGTTTCGGGGTTTCGGGATTCGCAGTGCCGAGGTGCACATGTACCCGGAACTATCGATCCTCCGATTTGCAATGAGCTCCGCTTCCATAAGCTAGCCCCTACCGGCGAGAGCATGAACCATATGACGACTGCCTCCGTGTGACCATAGTTAAACCCTCCATCGGAGTTTCATCGTTCACGATGACACGATGTTGTGTCCACGGGACTTGCGATTTTCCGATTGCCGATGCGCCTTCCGTGCTAGCCCTTCAACTAAGCTTGGGTTCAAGTGACCACTACCATATGCCCTCGACCATACTCTCCATCGGGATTTCGCGGTTTTTGATGTTAACAAGCACGCATCCTCCGGACTCGCGATTCCCCGATCCCCGATGACTCGTGGCTGTTGACCCGTCAACGGTCTGCTCCCCATCACGAAAGCATGCCACCTGTCCTCCATGATTGACAGTTGTTCCCCACTGATCGAGAAATCACATATCGCGATTCTGCAATGCTCAAAACTCTCGCTCCCGGGATCTCTGATATCTCGATTCCCGATGAAGCCCTTCTGTGGAGCTTTCGCCGCTTCTCACGTTCATGATCAGGATCTCTTGCTTGACTCGGGCCCCGAACAGATTTCTTCTGTGTGCTGCGCTTGGGTACTTATCGCGCAGTCCTGCAGACTCGCGTACCTTTGCTCCCCGATACCATAATTGTTGCTAACAGATTGAATCCAATTTCATGTTCTTTCAATGAATCATAAAATTGATCAAAACAATGTTGTACATAATGTGTGTCATGTGCTCGATCCTTACTTATATAAAAGTGTTATTCTTTAATAACATGTCGATTGTCGTTGGTGCTTTCTATGTTATCAAGACTCCGTTGAGCATGTCTATATAGAACGTGGACAAATATCGTGACGTGATCATAATGATAATATTCACTCTGTAATTTTTTGTGTGCAGCAAATGTGTAATTCTCTGCAAATTCAACTACAGACAAAATTGTCCTTGGTGGAAACACTTCACGAGATTGTTGGAATTGTATGTCTTTCCATCGAGCTCTATGTGAATGCTTGGTGTATTTATAAATTTCTTCCTCAAACTTCTTCAAAAAATCTATCACACAGATTTTATCTACTTTCAAATCAATCCTTTTGAAAATAACATTTGAAGAATGTGGAGTCGTGTTGTTGATATATTCATATCTCTTCCAATTGGCTGTTATATTAGAAAATTATTGATCATTCATATCAATATGATACTTTGAGTGAAACAAACTTATATTTCCACAACGATCACATTTATTTCCACCAAGACATTTGTTTTTGTAAAATAAATCATCACCTTCTCTTTCACATAGAATTTTAGATATAAAAGCATGAAATGTGGAAGGAGTAGGTGAACTTGGCCATAAATTTTTACCAAAATCCAAAAAAGTGTCGTAATACAACTCAAAATCTACATGATAATGACAACAAGTGTCACAAACAATGATGGGTCTAACAAACCATGGTTTTTGTTTCACAAATGTATTGATGGAAATTTTAACTTCTTTGTGCTATTCTTTGAACTTATTGAACAATTATATTTGTCATTGGGCAATATATGTTTTGTATGTTCTTCATATTTTTTTCGTGCTATTCTTCATCGCAACACATCCCTTGTATGTGGTGAAGCACAAGATTCTGCCAACCAACAATTACGAGCCAATTCTTTAACATTTTCTGCAAGTCTATCTTTGTAGGGTTGTCTAGAAATCACTATTCAACAAGCCAGTTCATCATTTGCATCTATTTGCAATCAAAATTTTCTATGTTTGTGCAATGTTTTTCTTGATGTTCCCATAGTTTTTTCCATGTGTCGTGTCAAACGATCCTTTATATTGCTAGATGAAACAAATGTTGTTTGTATCGCTCTATGTGCAACACTGACATCTTTTTTTTGAGATCTTCCAAAATCTTTTAATACACTAGTTATATTGTCAAAGACATTCTCTTTCACCTTTGTATCTTTTGTCGACTTTTGAATACCCAATAATGATATAGCTTCTTTTAACTTTCTTGACTTTATTAGACAGAGTAAAAGTTGAGATTGTACTGTTACTGATTCATCTTTGAAGAAAGTATTATACATATTCTTAGTTCGATATCTTATATAATGCCTAGATTTTTTCTTCCCAAATTTGTCAGTATCAACATTTTCTAATATTTCATCATCAATGTTGATAGATTCTCCTACATATTTCAATTTAAAGTTAATATTAAAAAACAAAACCCGAACTTAAATTCACTAAACTATATATACACGTGTTCATCTTGTATTATCTAAATTTATGTACATACCTATAGGTGATTCATCTTCTGCTTCAATTTCGGTTTCGATGTCTTTTGCCTCAATTTCGGTTTCAACGACTTCTTCGACATTATGAGACAAATCTATTTATGTTTTTTGAAAAACATCAAATTGTAATTACAATCAATTATATTAAACAATATTTTAAATTTGAATTCTATACTTTTAATATAGACAATATGTGCATGCATACCTAGTTGGATTTCTTCTTGTTGAAAATCTCTATTTACATTATCACCATTTTTTTCTTCAATATTTGCATGTTCTCGTTTCTTTCTCCAATAATGCTCTTTCCTTTGTTCATTTTGGTGAGTATCATCTCGAGTGCGATCAATTTTTTTCTTGCGCAAACTTTTGTTTCCCATGAATTTTATAATTATCTATAAAAGATATGTTCAACAAAGACTTCACCTTGAAAAAATGATCAACATTTATCTTTCAACATATAAATTGTTATTCCAATAAAAACTTGAACAAACATCAATTACCTTATTCAACAAAAACCAAAAAGATGGTTCAAAACTTTGTTTAGGTGCTCTAGAAAACCATCAAACAAGTGATGAATTGTGTTAAATGTGCTCGGACAAAAGCGTATTTATACGATTTGGCACGAAATAAAACGATACGACGTGTCTTTTCATTTTTTTCGACCGACAGAATTCGCTCAACAATCTTTCGACTAAAACAAGGGTTTTTCAGCCGAAAACCTTGGAAACCATTTAGTTTTTACGATTTCTGTTAGAATTTAGTTTTTCGGCCGAAAGAGTATTTTTTCGACCGAAAGATTATTTCGGCCGAAAACTAAAAATTGGGACTGTATTCAGAAACCAATGAATTCCCCCAAGCTTACATGAACTTTGGAGGGTGTGGACTCCTGCAAATACTCAGAATTTGGTTTCAAAAATGACACCGGCATTTGCAAAATTGAATCCGCTTTCAATTCCTATAATTGTTTTCATTTTCATTATTTTTATCTAATTCTATTTAATTTAAAAAAAAAAAATCATTGTATAATATTTTCAGCAGACATTATGATTCGGTGAAATGAAATATCCGTATCTCTAAAAATACACAGTGAAAAATTTAGAAAAAATTATATTCATAATCCTTAAACTGTTATTTTCAAAAGGGTATATTTAGATTTTAATTTTAAGTAAAAATTAAGATAGATACAAGGTGTGGGGAAACATGTGCTTAAAATCTGCAACGTTTTTATCTTGGTCAACTTCAAAAAATTCTAGAAATTATAATATTCATCTGTTAGATTCAAAATTATAGTCATAATAAAATAGAGTCTCTGTATATTGTTGCAGTATATTTCATTTCTTAAAAACATAAGTTTAATAATAAATACATTGTTGTGGGAAAAAATAACTCATTATCATTCCTTTCATGTTTAAGGAACATACTGTTAAACAATTGTCAAATCAACATATCAAATCTTAATAAACAAAATTTGAAAAATAGTTATTGGAAAGCTAACAAAATTCTTCACAAGTTTTGTTTTTACTGTAAAGTGAAATTTTAAATAAAAAAAAATACTTTTGTATGCCGAAAGTTGATGAACTTGTGAAAATACAGTTTGTTTTCTCATAAAACAAGCAAAAGTGTTACCCATCTTCATGATTTTTAAAATTGTAAAACTTTTTAATGTTATGTTCATGTCTTTAATTCTATGTTTCAAACTTTCATAAACATGTTTTTAGCTTTTGAACAAGACGATGTGTTTTTAAAATATATATGTTTCATGATTAATTATGTTGGTATGCTATTTTCATTTCTATGAGATGTATGATAAACTTATAATAAGAGTATCAAATTTTATTATATATATTTTTTATTTTTTCAAATTTTGTACTATGTCGAACTTAACGCTGAATTTTATCCCCAAAATTTTTACTATCAATTTTTTGGCGAACTTCAAGCTCACCGAATTCGAACACGAACACGAACCAGGTGACTAAGCATCTATCTAACTAGACATTTACACTAATTTCCCATGATGACATGGCAGCTTGATAGGATTAGAATTAATCCACGTGGAATTCTATTACTGCCCCACATCACACTAAGATCACTTCCTCCCATCTTACAAATGCTCCAAAAAGTTCTCTTGATTTCCATGTGGCATAATCTCTGTGCTCATATTAAACTGTTGCCTTTGTGAAAAGGCTTAATGTTTACATATTAAAATGTTACCTTTGTTAAAAGGCTTAATATTTTTCTACTGTGTAGTGTATTAATTGAGGTTTTTGGACTTGGGTATTATAAGGTTAAGTTTACATTTCATTTTTTAGATTAAGGTGTTAAGTTACTTGATTAATGTATTGTCATAAAAACTTTGCTTTAATTTTCAAAATCACAAATAAACACTCTTTCTCACTTGAAATATTTATAATAAAAAATAATAAAAATTTCTAAATACAATGTTAACATGATGTATTTGCCCATAATCCAAAACAGATGAGAAAGTTTTAAGGACAAATTTAGGACAACCTTGCTATCCTATAAGTGAGGTGCCAATTCCTTTGGTTATCATTAATTTTGTCTTTTTATGAATATTTATTTCTAGATTCATATTCATTGTCTTAGCTAGGTCCCAATTCCTTTGGTTATCATTGATTTTGGTTTTTTAATATTTATTAAAGTTGTTGTTGATGGGATATAGGGTTAGGTAAACCATTTCCTTGATGATGGTAGTTACATGAGTTCTTTGAAACAAGGTTAGACTGATAGTTAACTTTAAATTCAACATAAAATATTTGTAAGAATAGATTTATGGCTAGTGCATTTTGTCATTTTGTTAATATGGATCTAAATTTATTCTCTAAAATCTTTACTAAGATTTTACTAAATTGATTATGGTGTTGTTTAAAGGTTTTAAGTTTAGGTATTTTTTACTGGAATCCTGCCATATAAATTTGGGTTAAATCATATTTTTTTGTTTTTTAAATTGCTTTATGAATAGATAAATAAATTCACTTTTCTAAAAAACCAATGAGACACTTTGATTATACAATTTAACCACTCAAATCTACATATCCAACAAATTCTCACCAAATTTCAATCAAAATTAAACAGATAATATATTTGGAAAAGAGCCACCATGCCTCTGTGTTTGTGATCGTTCTAGCTTCATGACAAATCGATTTGATTAAAGTGGGAGGATGAGACAACCCAGCCCAATGCCAACGATATGCATTCAATTCTCTGCCCATTTACAGATTTAAAAAAATAGATGCAGATTAGTATATCCCAGCGATTGGGTTCTGGCTGGAAATTTCCTATCAATTGTTGTTTATATCCATGCAAAATCAATGCACAGGAGTTCAACCAGAATAGGGTATGGGGTGCTGCATGTATGGTTCAGATAGGCCACATTTCACCAACCAAACCAACAAATAGAGAATTTGAAAAGGAAGGTTGTAGCACACCGTATTCAATTCACGATGGTAAATGCCAACAATTTAATTGATAGGAAATCATATTTTAAATACCAAGTTTGCTTGGCAGCTGTGTGTGAACCAATACGCAGTGTTTCCTTAGTTTCATATTATACGTAGAATGGGCCAACGCTCTATATAGGGTCGTTTTGGTAAGAAATTCTCCACAATGAATTTACTCACCAGCAAATTTAGAGGGCCAATATTCAGAATGCCCAGTCACATAAAACTCAAGAAGTTGTAGCAAAGATTGAAAATGACTGCGTTTTGGGAAATTGATGGGAGCTAACTGACTCATAGTACATATTGACAATGTATCATTAGTGGCTAGCGATTCGATAGGTGCATGTAAGAGTGTTGTGAGTGGTTTGAGAGAATCATAGATATGGGAAAATTTAAACAAGCATCCACAAAAAAACATTCACATAGAGTCATTTAACCATACTTGACACAAAGATTTATCTTAGAACCCAAAAGGGAAAAACCAGATTTGATGGGGTTTTTTATTTTGCAGGAAATTGATTATAAGATGGTGATCTATGCATGGAACACTTCATGCGTTGTTATTTACTGGGAGATGGATTGAACTCAACAGTAATATTTTCTCATGCATGACCACATACAATCTTCTATCCTACGATGTTCGAGTTGATGGCCTCTTCATGCTCTCATGTGTACTATAGTCCGTCCTCATTTCCTCTTAGTTTCTTCTTTCTTCTCTTTCATTTTATTTCCTTTTTCTTCTCCATGGCCTTCATTTTAATGGGCTAGCCTTGGAAGGCCAAGCATCACAATGGTTTGTCCTCCACTTCCAAGTTAAAAGAATTTTAGACTATTCACTCAAATTTGCCTAAATTAAATTACAAAGCTGAGGGTGAGAAAATAATTCAGATCCATTTCAGATCACATCTCCCCAATTGCATGGTTCCAGTCCCCAAAAGTTTCAACTCTCTTCAATCTTCTTCTTATCTACCTTTGGATACCTACCTCCTCCACTGTCATTAAGGAATCTTGGGCGAAACTCCAAGACAGGGTGCCTCCACCACAGAATGGAAGATAAGAGTTGAATAAAGATTGCCTTTGGCATAGGCACATTGTCCATCTCATGGCTAGAGATGACATTATCTGCTGCGATAGGTCGCTAGAAAACCACTACTTGGTTGTAGGTGCAAGCAACTCCTCTTTCCCCTTCTCCTTGACTCTCCAAGATTTATTCTTTGTTGTTTGGTTCTTGGAATGGAGTTTTGGGTGAAGCCTCTGACATTCGACCTTTCAATGTCCAATGAATATGTAGTACATGCAATAGTTTTTGCATGAGTTTCTTTGTAAATGTGTTGAACCTACACATAATAGATCTAGCTAGAAAGTACTACACTCATTTGTAGAGAGAAATTGAGAAAGAAGAAGAAGGAGAGAAAGAATGGAAGAATTCTCATTAACCATATTCCACACTCAAAGAGTGAATAATTTACAATAGATATAGGATACATGAGACTAATGAGCCATAGTGGTGTTCTAGAGTTATTTGGACACACACCAATAGTTACGGGAGTAAACTACCACCTAGTCTAGTCACTCAGGTAGTTACGGGAGTGAACTGCCACCTAACTGAGTTAACTAGTCAATCAGTCTTCAGTTAACTGACTAAAATAGAGTGTAGTGAGGAGTAGATCAAGGAATCAAGGGTAATGCGCCAATATGGTGATGAAACCAAGGCAAGTGTGCATTATCATGGTGATGATCTCAGTTGCATGTTGACAAAACCAATGCAACATCTAGACTCAACTCAACTAGTCAAACTGAAGTCTCAACTGAATAGAATATTATCTAGGTGTAGTATTCTCCCTTAAAATATAGGAGACTGGATAATGACTAATCATGACTAATAAACAAGGAAAAACCTTAGGAAAAATAAATCCTAGGTGTGTCTGAAGTAACTCCAACACTCCCCCTGAACATCACTATGGTGAAAATAAAGAATGGGTCCCAACAACGAGGCCATGTTAGGTACCCAAATACAAAAGATACACTGAAATAAAGTGAGGAAAGAGGGAAAACCTCATGGTAAACCGCCCCCCCCTCCCTTCAAATTAAAATGGACAAAAAAAATAAAAATGAGAAGGAACAAAGAAGAGTTGTTAAGCAATCGTGCCCTTCACTTCAAGAAGACCTCGCAACTGTGCAAGTTTGTGCTCGTTGAATATTTTGTTGAAGATGTAGATGTATGCACAGATTTGATGAAGTAGATGCACTATTGATATTTCTACACATATCCACTTTCTCTTCTTGTAATGAAGAAGATCCAAATAAAGTTTGGATGAAATTTTGAAAACCATGTGGTCGTTTCTGGAAAAATGTTGAAATTTTGTTGATTTTAAAATGATCATAACTTCACTTCTCAAACTCCGTTTCAGACGATTTTGTTTTTGAAATTGGATATTTTCCTAAGAGAAATTCAAATATCCAATTTTTTTTTCTTAAAATTTTGTTAATAAAATATCATAATTGAGTCTGATGTGCACGACTCCCTTTTTGTCTCCTGAGATGCATGCATGGTGCATGCAAAAGTGTCTGCATGTGACTCCTGAGATGCATGCCATATATCTTCCACATGAAATTCAGAAAAAAAATATGAATTGGAGTAGACATCATCTTCAATTAATGGAATACAATTTTTTGCAAATACTTTTGTAGAAGACTCTTCATAATAAGAGGCTTGATCTTCTGACGGATTCTCTTTTGTCTCTATCTATTCAACCTCCTGCGTGAAATCTTCACAATATTATTTATTCCCGAATAGAAGGTCTCCAATCTGGTCCATAATTCATTTGGAGTTGATTCTTGTGAGTCATCATATACTTGGTGGAGAATTTTTGGAGAAATAGACAAAAAAATAAATCCTATGGCCATATCTTGTCTATTGAGAAAGTCATTTTTCTCATCGGTGGAATCAGGATCTACTTCCATTGCCATGGTTATTTGGTATAAGCCTCTACTTCTGAGAATAAGTAGAATCTTTGGCTTCCACTCCAAATAGTTATGAGGCGTGAGAAGTATTATCAGTGAGTAAAACATATATTCCATCTTTTATGCATTCTTCAATCTTCAGTACTTGCAAAAATAATTTGGTGTATCTTTTTCTTAGCATTCCATCGGCTCTGATACCATGTAAATGTGTTGAACCTGAACAGAAAAGATCTAGCTAGAAAATACTACACACATTTGTAGATAGAAATTGAGAAAGAAGAAGAATGAGAGAAAGAATGGAAGAATTCTCATTAACCGTATTCCACACTCAAAGAGTGAATAATTTACAATAGATATAGGATACATGCATAAATAATGAGCCATAATGGTGTTCTAGAGTGATATGGACACACCAGTAGTTACGAGAGTAAACTACCACCTAGTCTAGTTTCTTAGGCAGTTACGAGAGTGAACTTCCACCTAGCTAAGTTAACTAGTCAATCAGTCTTCAGTTAACTAACTGAAATAGAGTGTAGTGAGGAGTAGATCAAGGAATCAAGGGTAATGCACCAATATGGTTATAAAACCAAGGCAAGTATGCATTATCATTGTGATGATCCCAATGTTGCATGGTGACAAAACCAATGCAACATATAGACTCAACTCAACTAGTCAAACTGAAGTGTCAACTGAATAGAATATTCTCTAGGTGAAATATTCTCCCCTAAAATATAGGACACTAGATAATTGCTAATTATGACTAATAAACAAGGAAAAGCCTTAAGAAAAATAAATCCTAGGTGTGTTTGAAGTAACTCCAACATGCTTGGCCTTCTAAAGTGTCAACAATTTCTAGCCTTATGACCTTTCTTCTTGCAACATAAACAAACCAAACATGACTTGACATACATCTTCAATTTGTGCTTGTCATCTTATATGTTTGGTCTCCCAAGTGTGGGTGTAGATTTAGGTTGCGGAAACATCCCTATGATGCCCTCTTCCAAGCCTCTACAAGCATATTTGAGTGGGTTCTTTCCTACTTCTTTTTGGCTACCTTTTCTTCCACGAAATTTGATTCTTTTCCAATTCCTGTTTCCTTGGAAAAGGTGGTTTGAGCTGAACTTGTGATAGCTTCTTATCCACTGAATCCTATGCCTTCATGTTTGTGCCTCCATTGAATCATGTGTTGAACTGTAGTGGGGATCACAATCCCTTGGCCTTTATTTCCTAACCCTTGGCCATCATAGCCCATTTGTTTCATGAGTTTGGAACCAATGCATCTAGTGTGCTTTTCAAAACACCAAAGGGCTCTTGAGAAATAAATTGAGAAAGGACAATGGTGAGTAATATTATTATGCTTTACTCAGTCATGGTGCTATCTTATGTAGTAGTAATGGGAAGTTTTTGTACTTCCTTGGTCTCTTAGACAACTGTTGATAGCTTGGATGATGTGCCAAGCTTCAATTCTAGCTCTATTATACTCTTCTTCAAGTATCGATTCTCCTCATGGATTTACACATTGAAGCCCCTTAGTTATTCTAACCACTATCTCTTCAAATCTTTGCCCATGGAAATTGCTTCAAGGTCTCTAATGAACTTGCTTTGGTACTATATGATCCATAATAGGTAGGCCTATGGAAATGTCCGGTTCAACAATACAAATCCTCTGCAAACAAAATTTATTCTTTGAAGTATTTTCTCAAAATTGATTAGAAGGCCTGTTTAATGACACCATATCAGTGGAATAAATACTTTGTATACATGATCACATATTTGTAGTGCATAGCATTGCACATTATATTAGGTTCTTTGCTTTGTTTGTGAAAAGGATTAAGTCAAGTGAATGAATTAATATTTATAATTTTTGCAATGTTGTGTTATTTGTGTGTTCGACTATGCCAAGTTAAACAAAACACATGTTGATAGGGCAGAAATTCCCAACAATAGTAAGGGGTACTCCCCAGTACAAAGTCTCAATTAGACTATGCATCGTTTGGTTTAGGAGACCCATCCAGATTCTAGCCCAACTACGATTACTGGTTATGAGGGTGAAAGATGGATGGTTATGCAAATGAAATATGTAGATGAAGACTATGTAAACACATAGACGAAATCTAATATACTTTTAATCTATCCGATCCTAACTACGAGAAAATCATTGTAACTGAATGAACTATAATGAAACTAAACTTTGCAAATACTCCAATTAGATAATTGTCATGGAGGTGCACAATTATAATCATATGGATACAAATATATAACTAGAAAATTCTAAATCATATTTCTGCATACATCAACAACTCCTATGCTCAAGACATTGAGTGTAAGAAAGAATAACAAAATTGCAAGAGTAACATAGATTGCACCAAAAAAGTCTATAAGCAAAGCATGTTCTTACAATCCATGTGGGTAGCAAACATTTTGTTGGAAATAGTTCACAACAAACAACAATACACATAAGTTCTTCTCTCTATCAAAAGTTGGCCCTTAGGGCTTCTCAATATTCATGGTTGCATTGTCATTGAGATTCTGCATATCTTTTGCCATAATATCCATGAATGCCTGGATCATAGTGCGAGCTTTGGTGGGATGAATGAGATGTTATTCGATTAAGTCCATTGTCACCTTGGAGGCCTGTTATCCACTTTTGTGGGATAACTAAGGAGATTATGTCTCGAGGCCCTCGGGTTGCAGATATGGAGTGCCGAGAGACTACATGAAGAGCGATATCCTTTTGCATAGATGGAGACCCTTATCACCACCACAAAGGTCGTACATTTTTAGATGGAATCCTCCACACCAGCTGGCTTCCGAGAGGCAATGGGAATTGCTCCATGAGTTACAATTAAGGTATTATGGTGAGTGTCATTTCAATATTTGAGGCATTTGAGTATGTTGTATCTTATTTTTCTTTAGATTTCATAAAATATGCTTGGACATTATGCCTTTTTGTCTTGTTTCACCATGGTGGTTGACATTGTTCCCTAGTAAGTGGTCTTCTATTAAGTTCCAAATACCTAAATACAAAATACTACAATAATACCAAATATATCTGAATACAATCACCACACAAGATATATGGAACAATATAGAAAACTACCACTTTATTATATCAAAACCTTTGGTGTAGGGAAACACCATACAATGGATCCTATTATGGAAGGGATCCTCTCCTATTCACTTGCCTCTTCGAGGTGGCTTCCTCCTAATGAGCTTTAGCTCCAAATACAATAATTCTCTTCATATCCCATTACATTGTTTTAACCCCTTTATATAGTGCTACCATCACCTAAGAACATTCTAGAGGAGGAATCTTCTAGAAGCATAACCTTCTAAGAAGTCCTCTTACATTTATTATATATAACAACCAGTTTTTGAAAATTTTACACCAAAACCTATATAAATCGTTTGGAATGTTGCGACCCTCTTTTTTTTCCCAAAAAAATAAATCTGCAAAAAATAAAAATACTTTCCCACACTTCCTGCCAAGGAAAGTGCTCTAATACCACTTGTTAATTGTCTGAATAGTATGCAAATACACTTCAACAATAAACCAATAATAAACACCAAACCATTCGCCAAAACACTAATACAATAGTACAATAGTACCAAATATATCTGAATACAATCACCACACAAGATATATGGAACAATATAGAAAGCCACCACTTTATTATATCAAAACCCTTGGGGTAGGACAACACCATACAATGGATCATATTATGGAAGGGATCCTCTCTTGTTCACTTGCCTCTTCAAGGGGACATCCTCCTAATGATCTTCAGCTCCAAATACAATACTTCTCTTCATATCCCATTACATTGTTTTAACCCCTTTATATGGTGTTACCATCACCTAAGAACATTCTAGATGATGAATCTTCTAGAAGCATAAACTTCTAAGAAGTCCTCTTACATTTATTATATATAACAACCAGTTTTTGAAAATTTTACACCAAAACCTATATAAATCGTCTGGAATGTTGCGACCCTCTTTTTTTTCCCGAAAAAATAAATCTGCAAAAATTAAAAATATTTTCCCACACTTCCTGCTAAGGAAAGTGCTCTGATACCACTTGTTAATTGTCTGAATAGTCTGAAAATACACTTCAACAATAAACCAATAATAAACACCAAACCATTCGCCAAAACACTAAATACAAGAATGTAGACAAAACCCTTGAGGTAGGGTAACACCATATATTATTCCTTATGGAAGGAATACACTCTTCAAGCAATACTTGCTTATACAATGAAAATAATATTCACTATGTTTCATTACATTATTTACTCTTCTTTATATAGATCTCTCTATCTCCCAGGAACATTCTAGAGAGTTGTCTCACATTTATTACATCTAACTACCATAGTGAGCCTTTATTAATATAGTGGACCTAGTCCACCTTACATTGAATGACCACATTATCATATATTAAATAACTTTCACTTCTCTTCATATCTCATTACATAGTTTTAACCACTTTATATAGTGCTACCATCACCTAAGAACAATCTAGAGAAGGAATCTTCTAGAAGCATAACCTTCTAAGAAGTCATCTTACATTTATTGTATCTAGCTACCCATTTATTATATCTAACTACCATAGTGAGACTTATTTAATAATATACTGGACCTAGTCCACCTTACATTCAATGACCTCCACTACCTCTCTAGCTACCTAACAATCATGGAGTATAGTATGAATAGAGTACCAATGTTCAATGGTCAGAAGGGTCTAAAGTATGAATTGTGGAGTTGCAGGATGAAGGTATTATTATAGGCACATGGATATGGTGTTTAGCACTTAGTTGTTATAAGATACAATGCTACAAAGAAACCAAAGACTGCAACCAAGAAAGAATTGAAAAGCAACAATACAATAGAATTGGATTTTATCTTAGAAGGATTACCTGATTCAGTAAAGGACAAAGTGGGACAATGTTCACCAGCTAAAGAACTTTGGGATAAACTACAAAATCTATAATTTGAGGAATATCCCATCACAAAGTTAGAGAGTGCTAAAGAATATGCAAGTACAAAACAAGAAGAAATATGTTCATCATGTCAGACAGATTCTGAAGAAGATGAATATAAAGAGGAAGAAGTTGATTATAGAGAACAATTGAACAATGCAATAGAATATATAAGGATTGAAAGAAAAGAAAACAAGCTACTCCAGGAAGAACTAAATAAGAAAGAAGAATCATAGAACTCCAACTCCAAAGAAGTCAAGCATATGATCATGATGCTAAAATGTTAGATAGAAGAATCTGGAAGGATTGAAGAAACTTTCGAGGATCAGAAATAATGTTTGGAATCCAAAATAGCAGCACAAAAGGAAGAAGCAGAAAAGAGAGAGAAAATATTGAAAGATCATCTTAAGGAAAGAATTGACAACTTAAATCAACTTGAAGCATAATTTGGTCAAGAAGAGAAAAGACTTGAAAAAAAAATCATCTCCTTGAAGATCCAACTTGAAGAAGCAAAGTGAACAGAAGAAGTCACGAAGATTCAAATGATGAAGAAAGAAGAACATGTTGAGAAGCTTAAAGAATAAGTTTCCACATCGAGAAGTAAAATCATCAAGCTCAACAAGAGCATTGAAGAGACAGAAACATCCACATTTGTAGTATACCTAGGGAGGTAATATGGGGTACCTAGGGAGGTACCCAATGGGAATGAGGTTATGTATTATTAGTGGAAGTTATTTAATATATGAGAATGTGGTCATTCAATGTAAGGTGGACTAGGTCCACTATATTAATAAATGCCCACTATGGTAGTTAGGTGTAACAAATGTGAGAAGACTCTCTAGAAGGTTCTTAGGAGATAGAGAGAGCTATATAAACAAGAGTAAGCAATGTAATGAAACATAGTGAATATTATTGTCATTGTACAAACAAGTATTGCTTGAGGAGTGCATTCCTTCCATAAAAAATAATATATGGTGTTACTCTACCTCAAGGGTTTTGTCTACATTCTTGTGTTTAGTGTTTTGGTGAATGGTTTGGTGTTTATTATTGGTTTATTGCTGAAGTATATTTATAGATTATTCAGACACTTGACAAGTGGTATCAGAGAACTTTCATTGGCTAAAGAAGGGAAGAATTTTTTGTTCTTATTTTTTTCATATTTTTTCTAGAGAAAAAGTGGGAGGCACAATTCAGGTTCATATATGAAGCTTTATGAGATAAATTTGAAAAAACAAAAATTGGATATTTGAATTCCTCTCAGAAAAATACCCAATTTAAAAAAATAAATCAATTGAAACGGAGTTATGGAAGTAAAGTTATGACCATTTTAAATTCAACAGTTTTTCAGGGTTTTTTTTTCGGAAAAAACAACGATTTTTTGCAATAAGTTATTTCTACACCCTTGTTTTTGTTGAAGATTTATTACAAGCATGATATTTTTTACTGGAAGAGATGATGGCCCTAGTATTGAATAATTTATACAATCTTACAAGTCATTATGGAAAGAGCAGTGGGGATATTTTGTAGACTGGGGTTTCAAAGATGATGGTCTCATATGGTGACAATCATTTCACCATTATGAGTGGATGTCACTTTCTGAGGAAACACTTGAAAAATTACTTTTATACAAGTGGTCTGATACAAAAATTAAAGATAAAAACATCACCAAGAGCTTATTTTCATATAAAAAATATATATTAGAAATTCATGGTTGTATTCATAAAGAAAATGTCATTGTTTCTATTAACCCTAGTTGCCAACAAAATTTCAGAAATAATCAGTTGGTTAATAGATTGCAAGTTCCTGCAAATAATATTCACAACACACAGGTTGATGGTGAAAATGTTAAAAATTTTAAAGATTTGAATCTCAATATGGATAAATATGTGTTGCATTCAGATTGTTATTCTATGGATATGGATGAAGTGGATATTGTTTTGGGATATCCTTGGATAGAATCAATGGGTACTATTAATATTAATGTGATTTTCTTTTTTTGAAGTTGTGTTACAGGAAAAAGAAAATCACATTGCAGGATGTGCCTCTTAATAAGAAATATGGGCCCATAGAGGCCAACAAATTAGTTATTGTCGAGTCTAAAGTTGAATAGGAGGCAGAGTCTACAGAAGGATATGAAGAAAAACCACAGGAAGGAAACAGTCAAGAATCTAAGGAGGTCATTGACTCAAAGGCACAATATGTTGCATATTTGAAAAAAAAACCCGAACAAATTCCTACAGTTTTTGTATATCATCATCCACATCATATAGAGAAGCAACAATCATCAAGGAAAGGGTGTGAGATTCAACACATTTATGCACCAGACAGGGCACCAGACAGGAAACCGATCAAGAGGTGCATGGAGGACTACCGACACTATAGGAATAGATCAGGCTACAAAAACAATCCCATGGAAACCCTGACAAGATGTAGACAAAGATCAGAGTGGAAAGGCAACAAATGGACATCATGTTCAACTTCCATTGGGATGGATGGATGGTTGTACTTGGTACCAATTGGCTACATTGCTTAGATGGTCATATTGTATGGTTTATTCTCGTGTTTCAAGGATGAAACATTTGAAGGGGGATGAAATGTAGTATACCTAGGGAGGTAATATGGGGTACCTAGGGAGGTACCCAATGAGAATGTGGCTATTTATTATTAGTGGAAGTTATTTAATATATGAGAATGTGGTCATTCAATGTAAGGTGGACTAGGTCCACTATATTAGTAAAGGTCCACTATGGTAGTTATAAGTAATAAATGTGAGAAAACTCTCTAGAAGGTTCCTAGGAGATAGAGAGAGTTATATAAAGAAGAGTAAGAAATGTAATGAAACGTAGTGAAGATTATTTTCATTGTACAAACAAGTATTTCTTGAGGAGTGCATTCCTTCCATAAGGAATAGTATATGGTGTTACCCTACCTCAAGGGTTTTGTCTACATTCCTGTGCTCAATGTTTTGGTGAATGGTTTGGTGTTTATTATTGGTTTATTTAAGAAGTATATTTGCATACTATTCAAACACTTAACAATGATCTACCTTCCAGTGGTTAAATTGTTTTCTTGAAGGAACCTGCTCTAATACCAATTGTTGGAATACTGACAGGGGGGGTGAATCAGTATGAGCACTTTATACCACTTTTAAACACAATATATATTATTTCACTTTAACAACAATGTTCAACAACATATTATCAATGTATCATA
>SNQJ01S0000186.1:521677-559797 GCA_010110895.2 Picea sitchensis
GTAAACATAAGAAACATCACATCAAGAACACAATACACCAATATTTACGTGGAAACCAAAATGGGAGAAAACCACATAATGCTTTATTATATATAATAAGAATTCATTCATAGGAAGCACCAACTTCCAAATTCTCCAGCTGCAACTGGAAGGAGGCTCCAACTTGAAGGAACCTACAAATCTCTGATTCTCCATCTCCAACCAGAATGAGGCTACAACCCCCTGAGTCCTCTGGCTCCAACCGGAAGGAGGCCACAACCCCCTAGGTTCTCCGGCTCCAACCAGAAGGTGGATACAACCACCTGCTTCTTAGGCTCCAACCTAAAGGAAGCTCCAACTCCCTAACTCTCTAGCTCCAGCATGAAGTAGGCTTCAAACCCCTTTCCTTTCCCTATTCTGCCACCTTGAAGTATTAGTGTAGACCAACTGTCACAAACTCTACCACTATCACTACCACAAACTTTGTCACTATCACTATCACTACCACTGTCACTATCACTATCATTGTCACACCAACCTATCCAGCCTGTCACTATCTCATCCAGTAATACTCAACTATATCCTCTCACATGGATCATATACCAAGGAAACCTCTCAACTAGATGTCCAAAATCACCAATAAATACCTCTACCAAGCATGTACTAATATCACCAACATACCATCACAGGGTATGTGTCTCAACCATGCACCAAAGAATGTAACAAAACATCAACCGATACCATACCAAGCATAGACCATGTACCACAACCTGTATCACAACAAGTGCATCGACCATGTACCAACACCTGTACCAAACCGTGCATCAACCATGCACCCCAACCTGTACCAAATTGTGCATCAACCATGCACCTCAACCTGTACCATATGCCTCAACCATCAACCATGTATACCAACCATCTACATCAACCATATACATGCACATCAACACCATACCATATACCATACCATGTTCCAACCATGCACATCAATCATGTAATGTATCATGTATTATACCATGTGCCAATCATGTAATGTATCATGTATTATACCATGTGCCAATCATATACATCAATGATGTACATGAACACCATACCATGTACCAATCATGTACCATTCCATGTAAAAATCATGCACCGTGACAAGTGTCTCAACCATATACCATATCACTCTCAATCATTCCATGTAACATAAGATAAGCCTCAAGTATATGCCAATATCACAAAGATGTGCCTCTAACAATGAACCATAACAACCATATACCAAGTACAAAGAGTATGTCTCAAGAATGTAACAATATCACTTTAAACATGTACCATCACGGGCTTCCAAGACATGCCTGAAGCATGTCCCATATCATCTAAGATAAAATACTCAAACAAATGCAAAAATGGCATACCTTTACTCACAAAAACCTGAAGTAGCCCATCTCAGAGCCTGTATCAACTATGATGTACCATCAAACTTTGCCGCAACTCAACCGTACCTTCTTTTTAAAAAAATTCCTTAGATATGTGACCTGTCCTCTTGTAGCATGTGTATGTACGCAACCTGTACTCTTGTATCCTATGTGTGTACACAACATATCCTTATCCAACCCATGTACAACCTCAGAAAACTAGGGTTACTAGTTTTCTGCAACTTGGAAACATTTTCTACTTCAGACCTTCGCAACTTCAGAAAAATGTTGTCACATTCAACCTTAGATTCACTAATAGATTTACCAAAACATAGACCATAACACTCATAAGCTAGATATTCAATGTAAGTGTGTGTATCAATGAGAGACTCTTTGAGGTGCATTTATACTTGTGCTAGGTAACCTCTTTCCTTATTTTATGGGTTTTTTGTTACAACCATTTTACCCTTTCACCAAGACATGTAACCAACTAGGGGCTTCTTGACCACTCTTTGGGAATTCCAACTTTACAAGGGCATATCTCCCTAACTGTGAGGAACCACATGGCATTCCACATATCACCAGAAACGACACAGTGTGTACTACACATCTATGATAGTCCTACCTGCAATTTCACTGTCCTTTGTGTCCATATTCCTTAATCAACTTAGGGTACCAAAACCACACCGTCGGGGCTACTAGAATGTGCTACTAGACTTTATCAACTAACTCACCATCAATCTCATTCATACAAGTGAAAATCACTATCCAACAATCTCATCCACATCAATGGACCTCTCAAAGGGTTGACATCAATCTCCAATATCACTCTCCAAGGGTTGACATCAATGAAAACCAACTATCCAAACCAATTGTCCAACAACTTTTGTTGGTTTAGTTTTCAACTCACGATGGCTTTCTTTAGCTTAAATTTCTTTTTCACAAAATCTTTCGAATTTTCATTTTTATGCATTTCATTTTTGTCGCTTAGCTTAAACATGATTTTATGAGGAAACTCTACGCAGGATTCTTTCAAAAGTTCAACGTCAATATTTAGTTGTTTCAGTTGCATTCACTCTGACATTAACAATTGGACAGTCGATTATCCTAAAATGATGAAATATTATTTCTTGAGGAATACTTTACATCTTGGCCAAGATGGAAACCGAATTGAAGGAACCACATCGGTTGTTCACATGCTTTCTATTCATAATCCATGATAGTTATACTAGCCCTATTGACTGATGTTTTGAGGGTTATGTTTCTCGCAAAAGATTCTGAACCAATGGATCGATGTGATGGTCTCTTGGGTGCGTTCTCTTGGTTCCTGAAACAAAGACTAGTGAGCTAAAATCTATTACAAATATTCTCGACGGGATTGTGTCCATTGAGCAAAATCAATGGAGTGTTTATTTTCCTATGAAGAGGTTGTGCTTAAGAATCTTGAATACATACACAAGAACATTAAAATGTTATCTTTTGACACCACAAGCTCCCAATATTGAATTTTAATGAAAAACACTTTTCACAATCAGTTTGGGTGACAAGATAGATATTCACTTCCTAATCTTGTAAAAAGTTCATCCAAGTACACAAAACCCGAATCATACAGCAGGCTACTCATTCATTTTCATAGGCATGCCCCACAACTTTGTTCAAAGAGGTAATTATTGAAGGAGTGTTGATGGCAGCAATTTAATGAACATTTTTCAGTCAGGAAAGGACACTACGACTCAAGAACATGATCTCTAAATCTATGGGACATTGATCAAGAGAATGGTTCTCAAATGAACTTTTTTAGGGAAGAAATGGTGATATTTATAGATATAGTCATTTACTACCCAAAGGGGACCTTCCATTCGAAAAACCGACATTCAAGATAAGTTTACTTTGCATCTCCATTGAAATCTTGGCAACAGGAGTTGGTAAGACTTGCATTGTGACTTCATACATCTCAACAAATCTTGATCGTGAAAGGTTGTATTCACCTAAAAAGAAGTACATGGCTATAGGAATACACATGGTTTCAGATAATTTGACTTCATCATGAGGCATGTTGCCCATTTTTTCCATATAGGTAGAAGTGCATAGTTGGAATCACATGCTTGATCTGAACCGGTAAAGAGATGAGTGTGTCACGCTGCAAAAAACGTTTTAGAAGTAGGAGAGGCAAAGAATGAATGAACATCCCCGTACAACCATGAGTAAAACACATGATGGATACGAAATGGAAGATCTTTCCAATCCTTTTTCTCAGAGAACAAGGCTGCAAAGATGAGTGAATTAATTTCAGAAAAGCATGATGAGAGATGCAACTCCCAACCAATGCTAGCACCAAAGCTCATTTGAACAAAATAATACATGTCTAAACTTTCACATGGATTAGTATTTTCAAGAGGATGAAAACTTCTTGTTGGTTGGGATGCATGAACATCCTTGAAGCTACTAGAAACACTTACACTCATAATCTTTGTTTAACATTACTTTCTTTTTCGATTGCATATATTTGGTCATCATTTGTCCAAATTTTAATTTTTCAGTTGCAACAGGATTTTGGATTGAGTTATTCTCCTAACTTGACACATATCTTCTCTTTCTTTCTTCATCATCTTTTCCCTTGAAGAAAGTTCATTCTTTAAATTTTGTTTATTTTGTAATTCCTTATTATATTTGATTACATATAGACAACTTACCTCAGTCTATCTTTTACAGGAAACACCTTTGCACTTGTAACATGCTCAAGTCATCTTACATATCTTTCCTAGATCATGTGTTGAACTAGCGGGTCTTTGTTTGACAATAAATCAAGATTGTCTTGGAATATTGTGACAACAATCAAATCATGACTTAACATAGTGGTTAATCAACGATCATCCTTTAATATTGGTTGGTGAGAAGATCCCATGTAATGGGGGAACCATAGACACACTAAGTAACTTCTCACATGAAGGGTGAAGTGTCAAAGTATAAGGGTTGGAAACCAAAAGGAATAACTTTATGTATCCAGGTGCAATAAATATTCAAATAAATGTAAACAGCTAATAGTCATCCCTTATCAGGCTAAAAGACCACCACTTTCCCCATCCAACGAATGCTAATCATGCAATAAATAAATTAGGAAGGAATGGGAAATAAATTTTGACAAGACTAGGTGACATGCAATTATCTCTGTCAGGGCTATGAACGCTTGCTAGCAGTGAAGCAAGGTCTATGACATAGTGGTGACTCCATTAGGGATATGGATGCTCACGAGAAGTGGAGCAACACCTGATATATATATATATATATATATTCGATGTAGTTTAAGGAAATAAATCTCACCATAATTCATCCTCTATTTATAGCATACAAGATTCACTAGTCGACATGCAAGCATCACCAGTGAGCCCACCACAACATAATTTTTGAGGTAATTGTTTCACATTATCTCCAAATTTTTTTATCTTAAAAGTAATTGCATGACCCTCTACATTTTTTGCTTGTAAGTTAGGGAATACTAACAGATATTTTGTCTTCGCCCAATGTGTCGCCAATTGTTGTGCTCGCACAACACCCTTCCTAATTTCTTCCCTTATCTTCTCCTTAAGAGAAGAAATTGGGTCCTCTTAAACTTTCCTACTAAAAACCTTTCATACTCTCTTGTGCAAATGAAAAATATCAAACCTCTCTTCCCACTCTTTGTAATTTACCATTTTTAACGATTCCTCGTGATGCTTCACTTGGCAGGGTTCTTTACTTTATTTTTCCTTGGAGTTCTCATAACACTGGCAGAGTTGCGTCAAACTCCATTGACACACCAACAAACTTCCCATCATACTTTCCAGTGCAACCAAAGGATTTCCAAACAAACCTTCTGGTACATCTAATTCTTTACTAGAACACTTCTCGTCATCCCCTCCGATGCAACTAGAGTTTTGAACACCACCTTTGATGGAGTAGAGACATTCACCGAATTTGTTCCTCTGATGTCCTCTGATGCACTGCTTGTCCACAAGTTTCCTTCTTCTATCGCCTATGTTCCATCAGAGATATGTCGGCCCCTCATCGACACTAAGTGTATTAGAAATGATATTATTTTCCTCACTAACATAGACCTTGTCAATGTCTCTCCTCCATCTTGAGACCTCTTGATCTATTCTCCTCCAATCTAGTTGTTTCTCACTGCCCATATCAGTCAGGTTCCTTCCATTTATAATGATTAATATTTATACACCTTACTGGATAACTGATCATTCATCTCTCACCTCGCATGATCTACTTCATATTGTAGTTGTAATTAAGTCTATTGTGTCTCCAGTAGCTTCCACTGAGCATACCATATCATATTGTTCACCTTGCGCTTCTTCATTTTGTGACTAAAAAATGGCTATGAAAGTGTATTCTATCATCAAATGGGTTAACCACAACATCTGTAGGTCTTGTGCTAGCTTTGAAATGCATCTTAGAAGAAAATTAGTCCTCCTAGCTCCTAAACAGTGCTAATCGCTAAGAACATCAGTTGGCCATTTTAGTGGATTTATATTTATATTCCACTGACAAATTACCTCAAATTAAATGGATGAACTAAAATATTATACAACATAGACAACATAGGAAATGACAAAATTGAATTTGGACGAAGCAACAACAAGAACACGACCTAAATTTTCATTAAAAAATGCCTTTGTTCGCAATTTTTGGGTGTTCGTTGATGTTAGGGACCTAACCCCTCACGTAGGTAGAATAATATATTTCTATGTAATAAAGGTCAATATTAATAAGGCCTAGCAATAAGGAAGAATAATTCAAATGTAAGAAGACCTAATAGAAGCTTCCACTTCTAGAAGGATCTTTTTCAAGATTATTCTTTTGAAAGACATATTTAGTATAAATAGGAGTAGAGGGTATGATAAGTTTTTTCTTTGATATTATTGTAATAGAGCTCTGCTCTGTTGGAGGTTGCCCCTTCAAAGAGGCAAGTGAACATTTCTCTCAGTAATCAAAGTACTCTTTCTGGTGTTATTTGTAACGTCCTCGGCCACCAATCCACTTGTCAAGCAACGCTACCACACGGAAACATTCTCATACTTATATATATAACATGCATATTAAATCTAATTAACAGATTTAATCAAACAACACAGAGTAAGCACATGATTACTGCTAATATACATCACCAAGGACATTAACAATAACTCATATGCGCAACAAAATACATGATAACATATAAGCATCACAGGCATGCAAAACATAATATTAAGCACAAACTGATACTTATCTTTGAAACTGTGGTAATTCCACCAACCACGTGCAGACCTTCCATGAACATCCCAGACTTAGACCTCACTACTCATCACGCTCAATAGTGGGTCACCCCCGAGCTAGGACTAAGCTCCACCCAAGGTAAGGGAATTCTAGACTAGGATGAGGTTACAAGAAAAAATGCACAAAGCAACTGGAAGGATTCTCCCTAGGAGCCTTCTTACACCCACTACTAACAACATCTCATTCCCCACATGCCTATTCCACTTAGGAGTATACACCTTCACAAGCACAGCCCATCAGTGCTTCACCTCCCTCTCTGGGCCTCGAAAACAGGCTGAATCGGGAATTCTCAAAGCTCCGTAGCTGGTGTTGGACTCACTCTGGGAGAAAACCACTTCCCAACAACCTCTCTCACCTGGAGAGCAATGCTCACAGGCCTGACAACCTACCTCTTCTACCACGGGCCTGAAAACCTAGTTCTTCAACTCATTTCCCACAAGGGTAACACTCACAATAGTAGATGGGCATAGGTCCGAAAATGGCAGCGACCTGACGCTAGACACAACACACTCAGGCGATTTCCCCAGTGTCAGGTTCCACAGAAGACACATAACAGTTCATCTGTTTCGGTTCTCAGAATTGTGTGAGGGTAAAAACAAAAGAGGTTCCAAAGAAGGGGAAAACGGTTTTCAAACAGAGGATCTAGAAACTGGCAGCACAGACGCAACAACGAAGGACCTCCCAGACTCTCACGGTTCAGAAAACTCACGACAAAATGGAGGACGAACCCCCTCCATGACTCAATATTTGGGTTAAATTTTCTGTGTCAGGGCCGACACATGCTTCCCATGAGGCTGCATGCACTCCATCAGCCTGTGTTCCCTTTTGCACACATTTCCCCTTCCAGGAACTTAGGATAAAAACATGTTTTGTCACATATCTTTTGGAATAATAATAAATTATTATTCCCAAGGACTTAAGCCCCTAGGCCCAACACTTAGCCTCTCTTTCCAACCTTTCAGCCCCTTTTCCCTTACCCACTATGTGGAATCTTAGTCCCCCATCACTCTTTCTTTGTGGTCGATTTGCATGCAACAATTTTTATATTTTTATTAATGTTTTGCATAATACATATAGAAAAATAGGCATCATGGCCTTAACACTTAGGCTCTCTGGCCTAATAAACACATAAGCCTTCCAACTTATCAATACTTGGCTCACCAGCCTACAAAACATGATTTACAATTCATAAACATGATTACAACAGGGTTCATCCTTGGGGATATTACAATCCCCTCCCCTTATTTTTGCATTGTCCTCAGTGCAACTTTCACACAACATCAACAAGATTTTTCAAAATCTTAAAAAATATGCGGGTATTCTACCCACATAACATCCTCATGCTCCCATGTCTCATCCTCAGGACCGTACCAGGTCCATTAGACCTTTACAAGCTCTATGGCTCGATTCTAGAGCTGTTTTATTTTCTGAACCAATATACGCACAGGATGCACTTGCATGACACCTTTTTGCTCCACCTGAATCACATTCCAATCAATTACATGATTATCAACAGGTATATATTTTGTAATCATTGAAACATGAAACAAATTATGTATACTCATGGATGCAGGTAATGCAAGCATATATGCAACTGGCCCAATCCTTTCTAGGATTTCAAATGGCTCACAAATCGGGCTGCCAACTTGGCGCAGTTTCCTAGACTCAAGGAACTTCTATTGGCTTTTAATTTCAGAAAAACATGATCTCCCACTTTAGATTCTCTGTGGGTTATGTTTTTATCAGCATAAATTTGTTGCCTGTCTTGGGCAGCTTTCAAATTCTGCTTAATTTTTAGCATTTGTTCTTCCATTTCCTTGAGCAACTCTAGCCCAACTACTGCTCTGTCAGATGGATTATCCCAGCTTATTGGAGTATTACATTTTTTTCCATAAAGTGCTTCAAATGGGATCATCTTCAATGATGCTTGATGCCCATTGTTGTAGGCGAATTCTACCAAGTGTAGGTAGTCTTCCCATTTCGATGGTTTGTCCATCACATACATCCTCAATATGTCTTCTATCACTCAATTCACCCACTTTGTCTACCCATCCGACTCAGGATGGTAAGTTGTGCTAAAATTCAGATTCGTTCCAAATCCTTTGAACAACCCTTTCTAGAAATTCGAGGTGAATTTCGGGTCTCTATCGGACACAATTGTCTTGGGTATTCCATGCAATCGTGCTACTTCTTTCATAAAAATATCAACAACATATGTTGCCTTATGAGTAGTCTTTAACAGAATGAAATGGGAAGCTTTCATAAGCTTTTCCACCACCACCATAATTGAATCATGCTACTTTCCTGTTCTGGTCAATCCTATGATGAAGTCCATTTTCACTACCTCCCACTTCCACTCAGGAATGGGTAAAGGCTGCAGCAACCCTGCTGGGTGCCTATGCTCAACTTTAACCTTTTGGAATTCAATACATCTAGTGATGTATTCAACAATCTCTTTCTTCATGCCTAGCCAAAAGTAATGGCTCTTGACTACTCCCACAGTTTTCCGATATCCAGGGTACCTAGCATAAGGCATGTTATGCATTTCTCTCAAAATCACAAGTTTCAAACCCTGGACATTAGGCACATAAACTTTGTTCTTGTACAAAAGTATTCCATCAGTCTTTAACTTATAATTTTCCACTTTCTGTGGCATCCCACCTTGCTGTAGATTTTCTACCAGCTCCATGTACTGCAAATCTTCACTTGCAGCTTCCAAAATTCTACTCTTTACATAAGTTCGGTACATGCTAATGG
Source organism: Picea sitchensis (assembly GCA_010110895.2). Classification (NCBI taxonomy): domain Eukaryota; kingdom Viridiplantae; phylum Streptophyta; class Pinopsida; order Pinales; family Pinaceae; genus Picea; species Picea sitchensis. The sequence goes on from SNQJ01S0000186.1 coordinate 531,115, forward strand.
TTGTAGCATGTAATTCGTGTACTCTCCTACTAAGTGTGTCAACCACTTTATTATCTTTCCCTTTGAAATGTTTGATATCAAAATCATATTCACAGAGAAATTCCAACCACCTACTCTGCCTAGCGTTCAAGGTTGGTTGATCAAACAAATACTTCAGACCATTGTGGTCTGTTCTCAATTCAAACCTCCTTCCCATGAGGTAATGTCTCCATTTCCTTAGAGCGTGAACGATGGCCACTAACTCCAAATCATGAGTTGCGTAGTTCCTTTCATGCTCTTTCAACTTTCTGCATTCATAACAAATTATGAATCCATTCTGACTGAGGATTCCTCCCAATCCTTCTTTGTATGCATATGTGCACACCACAAATTCTTCATTTGGATATGCAATCCTCAAGATTGGAGCACTGGTTAACATTTGCTTCAATTGCTGAAATCTTTTCTCACAATCTTCTCTCCACTGAAATTTATTCTCCTTCCTTTGCAAGGAACTGATAGGGTGAGCTATCCTCGAGAACTTTGCGATAAGTCTTCTGTAATAGCCAACTAGACCCATAAAGGATATGACTTCTATCACATTCCTTGGTGCTAACCATTCCCTAATGGCCTTAATTTTCTCAGGATCCACAGCTATCCCATCCTTTGAAATAATATGCCCCAAGTAGTGGATATCCTCCTGATAAATCGAGCACTTGCTCAACTTGGCATACAGTTGGTGCTCTCTTAACACCTGCAACACCATCCTAAGATGTTGTTCATTCTCTTCCTCCAACCTGGAATACACTAGAATTTCATCCAGGAAGACTATGACGAACTTGTCCAGATAGTCCCTGAATACACCATTCATCAAGCACATAAAAATAACAGGTGCGTTTGACAGTCCAAACGACACCACTGTGAACTCATAATGACCATACCTTATTCTAAAGGCGGTCTTGTTGATGTCTTCATCCTTTATCCTTACCTGGTGATATCCTGACTTGAAATCTATCTTCTAAAATATCTTCACATCCTTCAATTGATCGAAGAGGTCATCAATCCTCGATAGAGGATACTTGTTCTTTATAGTCACTTTGTTCAATTGTTTGAAATCGATGCACAATCTCAACGTTCCATCTTTATTCTTCACGAATAGAACTAGGGCTCCCCAAGGTGACACACTTGGGCATATCTACCCCTTCTTCATAATCTCTTCAAGCTACAATTGTAACTCTTTCACCTCTGGCATACTCATTCTATAAGGATCTTTCGACACTGGAGCTGCTCCAGGCATCAAATTTGTAGAGAAGTCAATATCTCTTTTCTAAGGTAATTCGGGTGCCTCCTAGAATACATCCTCAAACTCCTTTAGTACCACATGATCTCCGATACATGACACTTTATCCTTGGTTGTTTCCTCCACATGGGCTGCAAATAATTGACATCCTTTTCTGTAGCACTTCTTCAGCTGCATTGCTGAGATTTCTCTGATAACAACAACTCTAGGAATTCCTTGGACTATTTTACAATTCCCCTCCTCATCCAGAAAAGTGAATTCCTTGTTACGACAATCCAGGATGGCATGGTGTTGGTCCAACCAGTCCATCCCAATTAAATAGTCATAAGAGCCTAAAGGCATAATGTTCAATTCATCCTTCGTGCTCAATCCATTCATGCCCATAGGACGGGACTTAACCAACTCAGTGAATTTCCTCTTGGTTCCCGTATCCAGCTACACTAACCAAGACTTTTCATGTTTTCTTCTTGATACATGAAAAATTTCCACCACTCTAGGATCTATATAACTATGGCTAGCCCCTGAATCAATTAAAATAGTAAAGGCATGGTTGTTGATCATACCTTCTACTTCAATCATGTGTGATTGAAATTCATCTTGCTTGTTGTCTAGGGCCACATAGATCCTTGGTATTCTACTACCCATGTACTCCATTGTTTCAACTTGCTAAACATTATGGACAACTCTCACTTTACCATTTTTGTGGGGACAATCTATGTACTTATGGTTTCCCTGACTGCCCCAACATTGAATGGGCGTCTGTCTTGGCCTTTGTTTCCCTACTTCATCCATTCTCGACTCTCTAAATGTTGTCTTTCCTTGAGGACGGTTTCTAAAAAAGGGAGTTTTGTTTCCCTTCTACCTCTGCTCTTTCTTAAACTTCTTCTGGTCATCCCAAGCCTTTCAAAAGGTAGGCTTTTCTCTTTGTTGTTCGTATAAGCATTTCACTCTTCTTATCGTTTCTTCCATGGTATTGGGGTCATCATACTGGATCTTGTCTCCAATGGAAGATGATAGTCCACTCAAACACCTTTGAATATTGACAGTCTCCTCTTTGATGAACAAAACATACGTCAACAATTCCAAGAACCTACGTTCATACTCATCAATGGTCATGTTGCCTAGCTTGAGTTCAAAGAACTCTTTCATTTTTCTGTCATAATATCTCTTAGTCAAATACTTCTTCTCAAAATACCTATTGAATTATTTCCAAGTGATATATTTCTCTCTAATGTGTTGTACCTGTACAAGCTGATCCCACCACATAGATGCTTTTCCTTTCAATTGATACATCGCAATTATTCTTGCTGCATGAGAGGAATAATTCTGCAGTTGGAAATATTTCCTCATGCCAAGCAACCATGTTTCGGCATCTTCCTCCTTCTTATGTTCTCCATCAAACATAGGAGGCTTAATATTTTTCATCGCTCCCTTCATTTCATCCACTCCAGGTCTCCTGCTCTTTCTGGTAAGAGATGGGCTTGAACTACTGTGTGTCCTTTTCTTGGAGCGACCTTGGGAGTGATGATGGTGTCTACCTACACTTCTTGACCTTCTTCCCTCATAAGTCTGGTGACTCCCTGTTCTTCTTGAGTCACTCTCCTTCTCTAACTTCTTCTCTATTCTCTCCAAACTCTTTAACAACTTTATGTTAAATTCACCTTATTTTTCCTGAGCTTTTTGCTATCCACTCGGCGTGTTTGGGCATCTTTTTGCAATTTTTCAACAACTTTCATCATGTTTCCTTCCTTATCTATCTCTTCTCCATGCCCATTGGAGTTCTATCCTTCCACTCTCAAGTGGATGTCCATTCCTTCTCTTTCGTTTTCTGAACTGGAATCATTCTGAGTCTCTTCCATTTGTTTGCACTCCGTGGCAACTCTAAATGGTTTTGGAACTCATTAAAATTCTGCAAAGATAACATGCAGACAACCAGAATTTTTCAGGCTATTATTCCTTAACAAATCCCACAACATTCATAAACAACTTGATTCAAGAAAATGTTCAGTTTCTGTGAATTTTCAGAGCTCTTCTCGGCTTTGTAGTACACTCAAGCCATAACCCTTTTCCTTTGTTTCCCCAACCCCATGCGACCAAGGGTCGTGACCAAGCACTAGATCTACAAGGTTCTGTCATCAGAACTTCGGGGTTTCGGGTTTCAGGGTTTCGGTCGTGGAGGCTCTCACACTCACTTTCCTCTCCAACTCCTAACTTCCAAACTTCCTAACTTTCTCACCCCTCGGCCCACAGTACCGCTGTCACCAACCAAGGTGGTGACACATGGTGTCCTTAAGAAGGTCCACGTTACCTCGGGTGACGCCATCCGACCCTACTGCGTCTACTTTTTCCTTCGGGACCCACTGGCACGTGGCACACATCCCCTGTGTCCTCATTAATCCCAATGACGTCAACCCGACCCAATACTTTGTCTCATCGGGATTTAACGATTTCGGGCCTCGAAAGTTTGTGCATCAACACCTCCCATTCTCTCGATGATCGAAATTATGAAATGCCAACATTTCGAAGCTCCTAATCTGACGGTCCTCACTTCCCCACGATTTGACGACTTAGATCTCGTCGGGATTTCGCGTATCGAGATTTCATGTGTCGCGAGGTTGAAAGACCTCTCACCTTCATTCTTCTGATCCCCGAAATGTTGTGATTCCTCCTGGACAATTAACGGTCTAGATCTCTCCTTGATCAATGGTTGTGATCCAATCATGAATTCTCGTTTCGTGAATTCTCACGGACTTTCCTTTTGACCATTTCAAGTCACGAGTCAGTGAAAGGCTGATCGCTCTCCACGCGTCCCTCTTGATGGACTGTTCTGATGATGTCGAGGCTCTGTGTATCGCGATTTCCACACTCCTGTGCAACTCCAAAGGGTTTTAAACCTTATGCACATTCCCTGGATCCAACGGCTATTGGTCCACATGATCAGATCCGATGGCCCAAATCTGATCTCTTCTGCACGCTCTCCTAAGAGTCTAGACGTGGATTGGATGGTCCAGATCTTCTCCACACAGTTGATCTATGGATGTAGTTTTATTCTACCGCTATTACTCCTGAGCTTCGTGACATGACCAAGTAACTCCTTGGCATTGAGAGAAAATCTAAGGTTCGAAATTAGTCCTCCAGACACAATTTCCTCTCAAGACCTTGGGTCCAAAGACCACTTATCCGGCCCATCTAGGCTCAGCGTTGAAACTATGGCTCTGATACCATATTGTAACATCCCTGGCCACCAATCCACTTGTGGGCAATGCTACCACGCAGAAACATTCTCATACTTATATATATAACATGCATATTAAATCTAATTAACATATTTAATCAAAGAATACAGAGTAAGCACATGATTACTGCTAATATACATCATCAAGGACATTAACAATAACTCATATGCGCAATAGAATACATGATAACATATAAGAATCACATGCATGCAAACAATAATATTAAGCACAAACTAATACTTATCTTTGAAACTATGGTAATTCCACCAACCACGTGCAGACCTTCCATGGACCTCCCAACCTTAGACCTCACTGCTCATAACACTCAACAGTGGGTCACCCCCGAGCTGGGACTAAGCTCCACCCAAGGTAAGGGAATGATAGACTAGGTTGAGGTTACAGGAAAAACTACACAGAGAAACCGAAAGGATTCTCCCCATGATCCTTCTTACTCCCACTACTAACAGAGTCTCATTCCCCACATTCTTGTTCCACCCGGGAGTATACACCTTCACAACCAGAGTCCATCGGTGATTCACCTCCCTCTCTGGGCCTCAACAACAGGCCGAATCAGGAATGATCAGAGCTCCGTAGCTGGTGTTGTACTCACTCTGGGATAAAACCACTTCCCAACAAGCTCTCTCACCTGGAGAGAGATGCTCACAGGCCTGACAACCTGCCTCTTCTGCCACGGGCTCGACAGTTCGGTTCTTCAACCAGTCTTCAACTCATTTCCCACAAGGGTGACACTCGCAACAATAGATGGGAATAGGTCTAAAAATGGCAATGACTTGACACTAGACACAACATGCTAAGGTGATTTCCTCGGTGTTAGATTCCACATAAGACACAGAACAATTCACCCACTTCGATTCTCAGAATTGCGTGAGGGTAAAAACAACAGAGGCTCCAAAGCAGGGGAAAACGGTTTTTAGATAGAGGATCTACAAACTGGCAACATGGATGCAACAACGGAGGACCTCCCAGACTCTCATGGTTCAGATAGCCCATGGAAGAATGGAGGATGAATCCCATCCACAGCTCAATCTTTGGGTTAAATTGCCTACGTCAGGGCCGACACATGTTTCCCATGAGGTTGCATGTGCTCCATCAGCCTGTGTTCCCTTTTGCACATGTTTCCCCTTCCAGGAACTTAGGATAAAAACATGTTTTGTCACATAGCTTTTGGAATAATAATAAATTATTATTCCCAAGGACTTAATCCCCCAAGCTTAGCCCCTAGGCTCAACACTTAGCCTCTCTTTCCAACCTTTCAGCCCCTTTTCCCTTACCCACTCTGTGGAAGCTTAGTCTCCCATCACTCTTTCTTCGTGGTCGGTCTGCACACAGTGATTTTTGTATTTTTATTAATGTTATGCATAATACATATACAAAAAAAGGCATCCTTGCCTTAACACTTAGGCTCTCTGGCCTAATAAACACATAAGCCTACCAGCTTATCAATACTCGTCTCACCAGTCTACAAAACATGATTTACAATTCATAAACATGATTACAACAGGGTTCGTCCTTGGGGATATTACATTATTATGGTATTATTGTGGTATTGTTCTGGTTATATTGTTGTTTATCTTCCATTTCTAGCTAATTATTTATGTTCTGCATACTATTTTGTATCTGGAATATTACAAGTGGTATCAGAGCAACTTCCTTGACAAAAAATTGTGGGTTAAATTTGTTTCAGGGTAGAGACGTATTCCGATGCATTTAAGCTACAGAGATATGTCGTTACGCGCATAAACCTACATTTGGGGATTCATACATGCAGGAAATACAAGTGGTACTTAAGCGCACATCAGTTGGACACCCTTGTAACCCTTGTTGGTACCCCTTCGAGTGGTAGCACATCAGAAATCACCTGTTTACAGATCGACCTAGATCTCCTAAATCCCTCCATAGATAAATTGATCGACCGCCTGACTGTTATAGTTCCACCGAGAACAACACTTGGGAAGATACTCTCTAGTACATGGGTAGCCGGGTAGTACAACTAAGGGCACGATCTAGCCTCCTTAGTTGGTGCCATGATATATTGGGTCGAGTACTATTGTTGGACCCCGCACGTATATCAGAGATTTATAGCACAGGGAAAACCCTTTTCTATAGAACCCTTGAATACCCTAACCCTTAGGACGAAAACAAAAACAGAACAAACAAGATCTATTGCCGCGCAACTATGTCTCCTGCATTCGAGTTGTGAAATTACTACACATTTCTTCTTGTTGCACATTTTTTCATTTCATCACAGCAATATTCTTTAGATCGGAGTATAACTCCATTGGAGTTAAAAAACAAAAAGTATGGATCCCATTGGAACCATTATTTGAGACCTATCCTGTTGGTTTCCTCTCTTCGCCCTTATCGCAGTCATACCTATCATTTTTTAGAATTTGTTTTTTCTCATATACCTGACCCCCTTCCAACACCCTTATTTTGGATTTACCCCATTGTATTTAACTCGTCACCCTGATCATTGTGATACACTTCACCCATAGCCCATTTTTTGTGTGGTCCCACCCACCCCTTTTCATGTTCCCTCTTCATCATGACCCACACCCGTAGCCAAGACTTGTAATCTTTCTTCAATGCCTTGCACTCTAATTTCATAGAAACCCGACAAGAAGTGAGACAACTCAGTGCCAATATTTCCACCGTCAATAAAAACATGCATTCCTCTATCAACGCCAAAATAGATGACCTCAAACAAGACCTCAAAAAAGACCTTGCTACCCAGCTTGAATCCTTCACTATGATGATCTATGCCAAGCTGCATATCCCTGCAGATCTTCCCTCATCTAACCCACCTTTTCAAACCGAAGGTGAAACTTCCTCTCATTCCCAAAATTTTCATCCCCATTACTTTCAACGTGACCTGTGCCTTCCATGTGTGGATGTGACCAAATTTTATGGCTCGGTAACTCAAACGGAACACTATTTCTCTTTGTATGGGATTACAAATGAGTTCACCAAACTCCGGTATGGTGTTCTCCATCTAGATCAAGAACGTTGGTAATGGTGGCAATGGAAAAAAAATGCTCGCCAAGGGTATGTGGCTTGGACACACTTTGTGGTATAGCTTTATGAATGCTTTGAAACTGACACCAACCATTTAGACTGTTTGACAAAGTTAAAACAATCTGGCACAATGGAAGAATTTATAGCCGCTTTTGAGAAATTGGATTTTCGTACAGAGGGCATGTCTGATGCTTTTTTCCAAGAATGTTTTATCAATGGCCTCAAGGATGAGATTCATGCCCATGTCCTCATGGCTCAGCCTCAGAGTTGGGTGGACGCTACTAAAAGAGCTAAGGAAGCACAATAGGTTGTCTCTTCTCAAAAACGAAAACCCTCCTTTATTCCTCGCACTAAACCAGTCACTCCCACTCCTCCTTCTACTCCACTAAAGATCCATAAATTGACCAGGGCCGAAATGGTTGAACACCAACTCAAAGGCCTTTGTTATAATTGTGATGACAAATATTTTCATGGGAACAAGTGTAAGGAACAAAATATTTTTATGGCCATCTCAGAGGATGTTTCGGAAGACGATGTTGAGGCTCCCCTTGTGTTTGTGTCACCTGAACCCACTGACATGACCCCCCCCTCAAACCCTCCTAAAGTGGAACTAATCATTTCCATAAATTCTCTCACTAGCTTCTCTGCTCCCCAAACCCTCAATATAATTGGTTACATTAAGCATAGGAAGGTCATCATTCTTGTTGATAGTGGACGCACCCATAATTTTATTCATCAACGCATTTCCCAAGAAACTAATTGCTATATCCATGTTGTCAATAATTTTCAAATCATGATTGCCAATGGAAGGTCCATGAAATGTGGAGAGCATTGTGAAAATGTGCATCTCCAAATTGGTGAGTACCACATGAAATCTCATATGTTTGCTATCGACATGAGAAATTGTGACATTATGTTGGGTGCAGAATGTTTAAGGACTTTGGGTCCCATTCTCATGGATTTTAAGGAATTAAACATGCAATTCAACTAGGAGGGCCAACAATATAAGTTCCAAGGAATCACTGTCGGTTCCCCGGAGATCATCAGTTCCCATCGCATGGAAAAGATGCTCAAAAAAGGTCATTCTGGAATTATTTCCCAACTCCATGCCATACAAGCCACTGAGACGCCCTCTGTGTCGTAAGACCTCCAATCCAATCTCTCTAAACATCAAGTGGTTTTTTCCACTCCCTAGGGACTCACTCCTTCCTGTGGTGTTCATTATCATTCCATTCCCCTTGTCCTAGGAAGCCTTCCTCCCAATATCCGTCCCTATCGTCATCTCTTTTCCCAAAAAAATGAAATTGAGAAAATTGTTCAAGAATTTCTCAATGCAGGTGTTATCCACCCTAGTATGAGCCCTTACTCTTCTCTTGTGGTCATGGTCCTTAATAAAGAAGGTTCTTGGCGCATCTGTCTTGAATTCCACACCCTCAACAAACCTACCATTAAAGACAAATTTTCCATTCCTATCATTGATGACCTCTTGGATGAATTGAGTGGCACCTAGTTCTTTACTAAACTTGATATTTGTTCTGGCTACCACCAGATCTATATGAACAAGGCAGACATTCCTAAGACTACATTTAGAACTTATGAGGGCCACTATGAGTTTTTGGTCATGCCCTTTGGATTTTGTAATTCTCCCTCAACTTTCCAAAGCCTCATGAATCATGTCTTCCGTCCTTTTATCCACAATTTTGTCTTAGTTTTCTTTGATGATATCCTCATCTATAGTAAAACCTTGACTTCCCATCTTGCTCATGTGGATTGAGTTCTCCATCTACTCTCTCAGCACCAAATTTTCCTCAAACAATCTAAGTGTTCTTTTGGTGCCTCGAAAGTCGAGTACTTGGGTCATCTTGTCGGTAAGGCCGATGTTAGGGTGGATCCTAAAAATATTGAAGCTATGCAATATTGGCCTCACCCAAAAAATCTCAAAATCTTGCGTGGATTTCTAGGTTTAACACGTTATTATTACAAGTTTGTTAAGAATTATGGAAATATTGCGGCACCTCTCACTGCTCTCTTTAAAAAGAATTCTTTCACTTGGACTCCATCAGTTACTCATGATTTTCAAACCTTGAAGATGGCCATGTGCACCAATCCAGTCCTGGCCCTTCCTGATTTCACAAAGACCTTTGTCCTAGAATGTGATGCTTCTGAGAAAGGAATTGGTGTAGTCCTTATGCAAGAGGGTCGGCCTTTGGCCTTTACCAACAAACAACTGTTAGAGGGACATTTTGGAAAATCAATATATGAAAAGGAAATGTTGGCTATTATTCATGTTATGGATCTTTGACACCCTTATATATTGGGGAAACACTTACAAATTAAGACATATCATCAAAGCCTCAAGTATTTTGTAGAACAATGCCTTTCCTCCCTAGAGAAACAAAAATGGGTGACTAAGGTCTTTTGATATGATTATGATATCATTTACAGGAAAGGAAAATACAATGTGGTTGCTAATGCATTTTCCAGAAAATATGACTATGAAGGATCCATTTTTCTCTCTCCTTCATTGTACCAGATTGGCTCCTATTCTCCAGGAATGGCTACACGATCCTAAAAGTTCACATCGCATACAACAATTGTAGGCAAATTCTCCAGTCTCCCCAGGGTACTCTTGGATCAATGATGAGCTTCGATACAAAGTCCGTTTGTATTTAAGTAAACAGTCAAAACTTAAATCCACGGTACTTTTTGAGCTTCATGCTACACCCACCGCTAGGCACTAAGGGTTTACCAAAACCTATGACTAGGTCAAACGTTATTTTTTCTGGGATGGTATGAAACAGGACATTCACAATTTTGTGGTTGAATGTGATGTTTGTCAATGCAACAAGGGAGAAAAAGTCAAATCTCCTGGCACACTACAATCACTTTCGATTCCATGTGCTATTTTGCGGGATATCTCTATGGATTTTATTGTAGGATTATCTAAACCAGGAAATAAATAAATCATCATGGTGGTAGTTGATCGTCTTTCCAAGTATGCTCATTTATGTGATCTTCAACACCCATTTACAACCTCCACCGTGGGTCAAATTTTCATGGATAAGGTCTTCAAGCTTCATGGCATGCCTCATTCTATTTTTTCTGATCGCGACCTAACTTTCACCAGCAATTTTTGGCAAGAACTGTTCAAGCTACAAGGAACCCAATTTCATCTCAACACATCTTATCATCCCTAGAATAATGGTCAAACTGAAGTTGTCAACAAGTGTTTGGAAACATATTTGAGGTGTTTTGCATCGAAAAGACAAAATCAGTGGGCTCAATGGTTACCACTAGTTGAATGGTGGTAAAACACTTCTTACCATACAACTACCCACATGACTCCTTTTGAAGCAGTATATGGACAAAAACCACCTTCAATTATCTCATACTTGCTAGGTGTCTCTAAGGTCCAGGCGGTTGACCAAACACTTACAGTTCAAGAGGATATTCTCCGTGCCCTCAAAGAGAATTTGGTCATGGCCTAGAATCACATGAAGCAACAAGTAGATCAAGTTTTCTCTGAACGTCAATTTGTAGAAGGAGATCAGGTGTTTCTTCGACTACAACCTTACAATACAAATTCCCTCAAGGATGACCATTGTCATAAACTGGTGCCCAAATTTTATGGTCCTTATACCGTTCTCAAGCGTGTGGGACAAGTGGCCTATCAGTTAGATTTTCCAAGTCATTCTAAGATCCATCTTGTTTTTCATGTTTCATGCTTAAAGAAGGTGATTGGAACTAAGTGTCAAACTCAAACCAACCTTCTCAAGTTGGACGAAGAAGGCTCCATTTGGCTACAGCCACAAGCATTTTTTGAATAATGTGAGCATCGTCTGTGTTAGTGTTACACATTATTTTGGTCACTCCAGTCATCCATTGACAAACATGTGTTCATGTTCCCAAAAAGATTCTTTTTCCATGAGGAAAGTGATTGGATTTCTCTTCTCAAAAACCTTATTAAGGAAGGTCGTTGCAGGTTGCAAAAGGAAAAGGGTGCGACGATGCTTGATCATCATCCCCTTCTCTAGAGTTGAGCTACGACGTCTCCGTGGGCTACACTATAGCTAGGGTGCGACGATGTCAAAAGACAAGGAAAAGTCAAACTTCACGAAAGTTCTAGAAGGGGATCTTCTAGAAGATGAGGTGGCGTCTGAATGTTTTGGATCTTACTCGCTTCTCTGATTTGGTGGGATCATCCTAATATCTTCAGACCATCTCTCTTTCTCCTATATAAAGATGGATCTCTCATGGAAAAGGTTAAGCAAAGTTAAGGTTGAATATGCTAAGAATTGGATGAGGAATTATTCTTCAGCTCATACTTGAGAGCTTCATTTCAGTTCATCAAGTCATTGTGGATATTCTTCATTCAAGGTTGGAGAAAGTGTGTGTGTTGGATAAAAGGGATATCGAAAGGGGACCTTGCGACATCAAGGCTTTGGTTGTAATCTCCAGTTTCATTTTAATATGATATAGTGATATGTTTATTTCCCATAAAACTTGTCTTGTTTTATTATATGATTCCTTGATCACATACATAGGTTCTTGTTGAGTTCATTGTATTGCTTTAACTTTGGTTGGCTTGTGTTCCCTTGCAGTTCTAATATCACAGGAGCACCGGAGTGGAGCTAGGATGGAAATGGCAGGAGGAAGAGACATTTAAATGGTATGTTGTTTATCTCTTGTTAAATGGTAAACTCAAAAGTTAGAACTTAGGGAAAGCATCATATTTTGATCTGTTTTGTTCTAGATCCATGGTGGATTTAGGGAGATTTGTTTATGTCCACATTTACCGATTAATCCCATAAAAAAATTGGTAACCATACTGGGAATACGACTTTCTTTTGATTTTTTTCTTCCCATTTTGTTTTAGCCTACCTTCTTCTGATTAAATTCACTCTCTGAGTCTGTGGGTGATCCATCTAGACTCCCTAGGCCTGGAAGTTCAAATAGATTTTTTTCATTTCTCCCATTTTTTCTTCATTTACAAAGATTGTCGCACTGCACCATATTGGCAGCCTGCGACGACCCTCAGATGTTGCATCCTACTTGACCAATCTAGTGTGACGTCATCACACTGTTCTCTGCTAGTAGCCTACGACGACCTTTGCTCGTCGCACTGTGTCCCATACCCAGCCTGCGATGACTCCTATAGAATTTGTTGGAGTGAGTCAATTTGTCTTTTATCACCTAGATTTTCCTTAGTTGCCTGGGGTGAACTTCTGATGCCAATGTTTGATTGATTCATGAGTTTAAAGCTTGCTTGTGGTTGGTTTTTAGTGATTGAAAGTCTTTCTTTTCATTTTGCAAGTTTTTTCTTGCGATCATTGTCGCAAGGATATAATCTCTTGATCTTTGATCTGAGTGCTTGTTTGACAAAGGGTATTTGGTTTGTTTCAAGTTTTAGATTGATTTTACTTTCCATACTGTTTGTTGATTAAGAAACTCTTTTTTATTACATATGTCAGAAGGTTTTCTTGTCTTTTTCATTTTTGTCTATATTACGAATTTGATTTGGGAATTGTGTTGAGAATGTCTTGATTTTCTTGGATTACATTTTCCTTTCATCATCACATCTCTGATTTTGTCTTGAAAAGGAAGAACTGAATTCACTTAGTCTTTTTAGTAATCTTTCATAAGAAAATTTTTACATTCAAAATATTTGTTAAAGAGAAGAATTGGAAAATTTTGTAGTTCATGGTTATTTGGAATTGTGTTCATTCGAAATTAAGAAATTGCAATTCGTAGATTTTTGTACTTCAAAAGAATACCTTCTACCTACTGTAATTAAAGTTCATTGAATTGAAAAATTGCACATTCATCTCTTTTTTCACTTTATTGGGGCAAGGTCACAACATCACCAGTTTCATTTTCATATCCCTTTTGAGTAAACAACAACCTCTAAAACACAACGTAAATTTAAAATTTATTAGAAACTTTTATTTTCTAGGGATTCTTTTCACCAACATTAGCTAGGATAGCACTTTGGAATAGGTTGTAAGGCACACTATCCAAAGCATCAAAACACACAATAGTATCTTGTGACAAGGAGAGTTCAAATTCAATTGCTACATTTTGTCTTAGGAAGCCCTTCTCACACGAGGGTCAAACCTGAGGTCGCATTAAGACTGACATAGTTACTCACCCTGCTTTGTTGGTCTTGGTGTAGAGATTGCGCGTATTATTGGTGGTCACTTGAAGGTATACCCACGATTATGTGTGGGATCCTCTCGAGTTGATTTCGGGCTACATATCTTGCCTTTGTGCATGGATCAGACTATCGATTGTTTCCCCAGGCATCACTGTTTTAGTTGGTAATCTTAGTAGCCTATATCTATAGGGTCTTTACATGACGTGACTGTGGAGGGTAAAGTATTCATGGTACCTAGAATCGACGTTGTCCAAACTCACTCGGGCTCCTTGGAGGGTATACCCACGATTATGTGTGGGAGATTGCACCAGGGTGTAAGTCTGTTAAGCAGGTCGTCAACATAAATTTTCCACCCGCTTTATCCTAGCCCCTTCTTGTCTTGATTTAGTGAAATTGGATTTCATCACCAACTAGTGACTTCGAAAGAACAAGGTTTGTTTGCTTGGTTTGATTTCTAGATTTTACTAGTGAGTGTTGTTTTCTCTATTTGGCCATAGATTTTTTTCATTCTTTACTTGGTTCAGCTAACATTGACCTTCATTGTTCACATAGGATGCAAGGGATACCACTAGAAGATCTGAAAGGTTATCTCCCTTTTCTTCCTAACTCACCAGAAGGCTCTCCTAAGGTAGTAGCCAATAACGAAGTATCTTCTAACGTTGTAAGCACACACTCTTTGGAAGTGTTTCGTATTGTTTCAGACTCCTTATAGGCTTCCTGACTTCCCCCAAATCCATTATTGAGTAGTAGACAAGATGCACATTTTCTTCGGATGAATTGATCGTGAGAAATTGTTGTTGTTGAGAGTACTGGAGTACCTACTAGACCTAACACAGGATCTGGAGTAGAAGATCCTTTGTTTCCCAGTGAATCATTTAGAACCCCGACTCACACTGCTGGAGTTTTTAATCCTAGTTCCATCCCTTTGACAATACGTGATATTTACGGCAACCTAGGAGCGAGTCCTGATCAACCTATGGCATTGCAAATTCTTGAGATGTATGTTACCTATACGGTACCTTTAGACCATTTTATTGGTACTACCAGTAGTGTCACCACTATTTCAGATCAATTGTTGGTTGGTTCTCACTCGATTCTTCCTCTCCAGATGGCCCATTCTATAATGGCCCTACAAGATACCACGGTTTCTACCGGAAATGTGGTTATCACTCAAGATCCTATTGGAACACCACTTCCACCTAGACCAATTCCGTCACTTCCCCCTAGGTATAAAGCTTTGAACACTTTTGTTGCTATCCCTACCCAGAATCCATCCAGAGGGTCTGGAATTTTTGTTCCTCCTGGGTATAACGTTGCAAGTCAGTTTTTTCCTACACCTACCCAGATTCTCTCTGAGGGGCCTTACGTTCCTCCTCCACCTTTGTTAGGAGGATCTCATTGTCTCGGCCCTAGTGGCTCCAATCCAATTGGAGGCACCAGTCTTTCCGTCACTTCTGGTTTCCAGATTCCTGTTGGAGGTCAACTTCAAGCTGGGGGGAAACCTCAATTTGGGGGACAAACTCAGATTGGGGGACAACCTCAACTTGGGGGGAAACCTCAAGTTGGAGTCCATAACCCAATTTATGGACAACATGTACCAGTGTTACAATCTCAAACTTGGAATCTTCCTTTTCAAGGAAATCTACAACCGTCTGGGGCGGAACATCCTCAAGTTAATTCTTTTGTACCCCATAACCTTGGTCAATCGTATCCAAGTTCTTTGAATCCCACTTGGGGTCAAAAATTTCAATATAATCTTCCTTTCCAAGGGAACATACCTAATCAACCCAACCCTATGGGCTATCTGCCTCAAAATCCTCCACAACCGAATTTGTCAGGATTGTCTAATTATTTATAGGCTGCTTATGGTCCTACTGGTATACCTACGAGGCTTCCCCCTCAGAACTACCCATTTCCTCAAGTGAACAGGAAGTTACCTTTTCTGGCCACTTTGGTTTTACCTGATTTGTCTAGGATTTTGAATGATCCTATTTTACATTCTCCCAATTGGCCCGTCATACCGGCCAAGTTACCGTCTGACATTCCTAAGTTTGATGGTCAAGCAGGAGAAGACCTAAATAATCATGTTATGACTTTACATCTTTGGTGTTCTTCTAACTCATTAATGGACGATTCCATAAGATTACGAATTTTCCAACGAACTCTCACGGGGTCGGCAGCAAAATGGTACATTGATTTACCACAAGGTTTCTTTAATGACTTTAACACCCTAGCCATGGACTTTTGACACATTACCAGTTGTCAATTCGATATGAGACAAGAACCAAAATTTTGAGTTCTTTTAAACAATCCTCGTCCACTCATATTTATGATCACATCCATGAGTGGAGGAGGAGAATACATTTGATCAAAGTTCCTCTTCCCGATCAACTATTGGCTGAGTGGTTTACCATATCACTCATTGGACCTATTTCTCGTGATGTTTCCATGGGTGGTGTTGTCACTAAAGAGAAGGAGATTAGTCGTGCTCAGTATATAGATCTTGTTTATTCGCAAACGAGAACACTTTACAATTTGATCCTTGACGGTCCTCATCCTTCCAAAAATCCTACCCTAACACCTCCAACAGCTTCTCATGTTGTTGATGGTGTGATTGGAAGCTTTCATGTTGAGACTCAGTCTGCACATGCCAGTCACACAAATCCCAAATCCACTACTTCTAATGGGCATAATGATCCTACTCCTACTCCTTCCACCGGTAAGACTTCTGAAGTTAATTTGGTTCAATCCAAACCTATCGGGAAGAATCAAAATTAAAAAAAAAGGGAAGGGTAAGAATAAGGAGGAAAAGAATAATAATCCACAATCCAATAAATCCAAAATGCAGAATGTTGATGAGAAATATAAACGTAAACCTCGTTACCCTTGTATTATTTTTGGTGATGATCATTAAACGAAAGATTGTTCGAGATGTGCTGAGGTTACTAAGTTCCTCCAAGAGACAGGGAAGCCTTCTACACCTGTCATTCTGTCACAATCTTTCCCTTCTCAGCAACAGGCCCAACTGGTCATTCATGACCAAGCTTCTCCTTCTACCTCCTCTTATGTCCTTATGTGTAATGGTGACTCTAAAAAGAACGAAGTTGCAGTCGCAACTCGAGCCAAAGATTTCTCTCCGTCAACAGAGAAATTTGATGATATACCACCTTCATTGGTTCAACCTTCTCCTCCAACTTCACCTCCAAAAAATAATCTTCATCTCGAAAGACTGAGTCTCGATACAGTTCTTCTCCCTCCTCCCAAGGGTGTTGTTCAAAAGTCCGTGTTCAACTCTCACGCACGTACTGCCCAAAACTACAGTATTGTAGAAGACCTTGCGCAGGCACCCTCTGCAATGTTGGCTCTCGAAGTCCTTCAAAATTGTCCTACTCAACGAAAGGCACTGTTAAAAGCTATCAATGGAATTGATATGACTGATACTAATTTAATAATATTTGACTTGGAAGATCATAGTCCAAGGCTTCCTCCTTAGTTAGCATTTCATATCCAAGTTGTTGTAGAAAACAAGGATATCTGTAGAACCATTATTGATGAAGGAGCCTCGACTTGCGTTATGTCTGTTACTTGTTGGAAATATATCGGCTCTCCTACCCTCACTGAGTCACACAATACACTTAAGGCCTTCAATGGTATAGGTTTTAAACCTTATGGTGTTCTTCCCTCGTTGTCTATTATGTTGGAAGGTAAATCGGTCAATGTAGAAGTTGAGGTCTTCGATGCACCTCTGGATTATAATCTTCTACTTGGTCGTAGATGGATTGATTCCATGCGTGCAGTTGTGTCTTATGTTTTTCATGATATTAAGCACATTGTGCAACCCTATCTTGATGATCTCCCAGTGCATTCCATGCATCACCAAGATCACCCGACACATTTAAGGGCCATTTTCGTACGTTGTCGTTATTATTGCATACTTTTGAACCCACACAAATGTGTTTTTTGTGTGGAGTCTAACCGACTTCTTGGTTTTATCATGTCGATACATGGGATTCGAGTAGACCCCTTTAAGGTTGAGGATATTCGTAATCTACCTCCTCCTTCCACACTACACTAGCTCCAAAGTTTGCAAGGGAAGGAAATTTTTTTGTGTCGTTTCATCCCCAATTACGTTGAACTGATGAAAGGATTCACTCGACTACTCAAGAAAGGTTACGAGTTTGTATGGGATGATACTGAAAACAAAGCCTTTGAAGTTTTAAAACTTGCCTTAACCCATACACCATTCTTGTTTCCCCCTGACTATAGCCGAGATTACTTCCTCTACTTGGTTGCTTCGGACTCTACCATTGCTATGGTCCTAGTTCAAGAGGATGATTCACATGACAAACATGTGATATACTATTTGATTCAAAGTCTTATGAATACCGAAACCAAATACCTACATGTGGAGAATTGGCCTTGGAAGTTGTTCAAGCTATCCAACGTTTTCGTCATTACATCTTCTTACGCAGAACCACTGTTATTTCCAATTGCAACCCCATGCAACACATCCTTACTCGATGATTTATGGGGGGAAAGTACTCCAAATGGATAGTGATTCTCTAGGTGTTTGACTTGGAGTTTGACTTGGATTTTGAACACGCTAAGTCAAAGAAATCTTTGGTTTTCCCCGAAATGATATGTGACCTTCTCTCTACTGAGAAAAAAAATGTGTCAGAGGATTCCTTTCCTGACAAATCCCCTTCTGATCAGTTCTGATGACATATGGTACAAAGATATCATTATCTATCTCCAGAATCAAACTTTTTGGCCTGATATATCTAGTACAAATCATCGTCGTATACGGTATCAAGAATACATCATTCTTGGTGATACCCTTTACCGTCGCATTATTGATTCCATTTTTCAATGATGTCTCACTTACGATGAAGCTGAGAAAGCTTTGAATGACTGTCACTCTGGAGCATGTGGAGGTCATATGTCTGGGTATGCCACTGCCCAAAAGATCTTACGAGCCAGTTATTTCTGGCCTTCTTTGTTTAAGGATTGCATTACTGTCGTCCATAAATGCCATGCTTGCCAAACTTATAATAACAAGATAAGATCTCATCCTGCTCCCTTACATCCTGTAGTTTCCGTTGGTCCGCTCACCAAATGGGGAATTGACTTCATGACATGTAACCCTCACTCGACTGGGGGGCATGGATACATCATTGTAGTTGTGGATTATTTCACTAAATGGGCTGAGGCGATGCCTACATTTGATAACACCGGGAAAACTACAACATTGTTCATATTCAATCATAACATTACTAGGTTTGGTGTCCCTCAAGACATTGTTATTGGTCACGGTAGTCATTTTCAAAAATTTATGATGTCTGAACTTACTGAGAAGTTGGGTCTTCGCCATGAAAACTCAACCCCCTATTATTCACAGGTCAATGGCCAGGTTGAAGCGATCAACAAGGTTCTCACAACCATGCTTCGATGGATGATAGGAATTCATAATACAAATTGGCACACGATGTTGTTGTCAGCATTATGGGCCTATCAGACATCCATTAAGTCTGCCATGAGATTCACACCTTTCCAGTTAGTATATGGTATCAAAGCAATTTTGTCGATTGAAAGTGAAATACCGTCTTTGAAATTAGTTGTTGAACTTCTCCCTAACACCTCTGCTGAAGAGGAGCGTCTTTTGTATTAGATTCAACCAGACGAAACCCATTGCGATGTTGCCTTAGTTATTGAAACTCAAAAGAAACGTGTTAAAGCCCAATATGACAAGCATGTCAAGCCACATGTTTTTTTTGAAGGTGATCTAGTTCTCCTTTACGAGCAAGATCGTGATCTGCTAGGGGTCGTTAAATTCGAGCCTATGTGGTGGGGTCTTTATATTGTCAAACGAGTATTGGAGAAGGGAGCTTATGAGCTGGTTGATTATGATGGAATCCCTTTGAGTGAACCCATAAATGGGATTTACTTGAAGAATTACTATGCTTAAGTCATTTTTGCATGAGTGCTTGTATTTTAGTGTATAATACTCTTGTGTGATTTTCGTTGTTTGGTTTAGACATTTAGTTTATTACCTTGCGTTGTGATTGGTTTCCAGATGTCGGTGTCTTCACTACCCTACATTGGCTTCGTCGATGGCACTAGTCGTAGTACTCAAAACTTAGGATTTGTTTCTTGGGAAATATATGCACCTACGGATGAATTGATTAGTCTACATGGTGTTTTCCTTGGCCATGCAACTAACAATATTGCGGAATACAATGTTGTCATCGAATTATTGATCAAAGTTGTTTCACTTGGAATCTATCATCTTGTTGTACGACTAGATTCACAATTAGTGGTCCTACAGTTGAGTAATGTGTATTCTATCCAAAGTCCTACGTTGTTAAGGGTATATTTACAAACTCACCTCTTAGAACATCATTTTGATTACATTGAATATCAACACATTCCTAGATATCTAAATACATTAACAGAGGCATTGGCTAATTATGTGTTAGACATACATTTGAGACATTTATAAAATCCAAGCACACTTTGTATATACAACAAGTAAGCCGGTAGAAGCCTCATTTATATATAACGATAAAATTTTTACAAAAAGTGTTTTTGTCGAAGACCAAATTATCAAAAATGTGAAGCACATGACTTCATATACAATAGAGCATCAAGGATGCTGCTCATTATAACATGCGACTGCCCGTGCTACTTTACGGAGTAGTTGACCAATGGAAGAAGGCACGCCCACTGTGTGGCATTGGTAGTGCCTCAGAACATCATCTATAGAGGCATCGAGAATGTTCATTGTGAGCGCCTCCTAGTTTTTTTCTATGGTCTCATAGTCGAAAACAACTACTCTTTCTACACTCCTCTCTCCCCTCACCTATGAATAGGGGATGAACCTGGAGGACGGTAAGTTCCCACATCTGCATCATCAAAGAGCATTTGATTAGTCATCAGATAAACAACATAAAAAACATTTTGTATCATTAAAAATCACAAAAACATCATGTAAACAAAATGTCCTTCTTACCTATGTCCCCCATTGAGAACCCTCGGGAAGAGCTAAGTCCAGATCTCCTCAAAATTCTAGCCTGACATATGCATATTCATTGACCATGAGAATCTGAGTTCTCAACTAGTCGTAGAAGACAACGTTATATCTAACGATGGGACCGGCTGCATGTTGTGCCATGAGGTTGACCCACCTCTTCATTCTCGGATCTCGTGGGGTAGGTATACCCCACTCTACCTCTAAGCGCAAAACTGAGACCCTCTCTAGGAATAAGGATACCGAAATAGAACCATATCCAAATGGTTTTAGTCCACCACTCCTGCACTTGTTCAGTTGTTTTTTCATACTATTGAGAACCCCTTCACACCAGTTGAAAACTCAAGGCTCCATACACTCCAACACATACTGAAAATAGTTGTGAAGAGCCATATGGGGAGCTGCACCCCTTTCCATGCATGTGATGGTATAGAGGATGGTCCGTAGAGGCAAGTCTTAGACATATATTATAGTGACTTTACCGCTATGCTTCTAAGTACCTGGCACACAATGTGCACTGATATTGTGGTTCATAGGCTCGCCGCCTCCCCTGATACCTGTAAGTGTTACTCGGGACCCACGGTGAGATATCCTGGTTAAGAAGTATATATCCTCGATATCTATCGTAAGAGTGTGAGAAACCACATGAAACACCTACTCGTTCACATCCCACATGTGAATTAGGTACTCGAGTAATCTCACTTGGGTTCTCGTACCTTGGATTTTGAATAATTTTAACAATCCACACTGTCGGAGGGCCATTACCGTTTCCGGGTCATTCTCTGAAAAGTAGTCTTCCTCCTTGTGCTCTCTCTCTCGCCATTCCAACATTTTTACCATGGAAAACCTACAATGGAACCATAAAGAGAGATTAGCATCATTATCTTCTTCCCTGAAGAATTTTAATTGGCATTTTCATCTTTAAAAACTTTTGGGGTTGCGCATGTCGCAGGCTAGGGCATATTCATAGTGTGGAGTCATCACAGGCCAGCTATAGAGCTGCCTACGACGATCCTAGATCGTCGTAGGGCCTGATATAGGGTGTCTACGAGGACCTCCGTGCATAGGTACCCTCAAAAAATTAACTCAAAATTCTATTTCTAACAAATGAAAAACAATTTTTAATCCATGGAAAATTGAAAGAGATGAAAATTACCTGTTCTGTGGAGACGGTTCATCAAATGATCAGTCGTGCCCTCCGTAATCCGTAGTGTAAAATCAAGGTAAAAAGGGGGTTTTATAGCAAGGTTTAGGTGAAATGAAAAATGGAATAGTGAAATGAGGTTTTTACCCATTTTTATTGATTTTTTCACTTTTTCATTTGTATTTTATAATATTTTATATGTTTTATCTAAACCCTAAATTCCTAACAACTTTGCAAGTGTTGCGTTTTTGTAGAAAAAAGGTCTAGGAGTGAAACAGGTGGAACAAGGATTCGTTTTTTGGTTTGTTTTCATACATTTGTCGCATGTACAGATCCTTTTAGGGTTTTTCAGGAAAAACTCTGAGCTTAGTTTTTGTCCTTTCTCGTGCTCGTAAATCAATGAGAATGTAACCGAGTATACTTTTATCTCTTTTTCGGACTTGTAATGGTAACACTAAAAACGAAGCCTATGGAGTATCCTTTAAGATCTTTCCATGCTCCATAAAAATGAAAATATTGTCGAGCGACCTTGTTCTTTTCACGCTCGTAAAAGTATTTGAAGAAAACATCTGACGAGAGGTAGGTTATCACTTTTTCAGTCACGTCGGATTAATTTACGAAAAAGGACCTAACGGAGTTCTCTTTGAGTGTTTTTCAGACTCTCTAAACATGAAAAACCTCTAAGTTTTCTTTCTTTGGACTCATTAAACAAACATTGAAAGACTCATATGGGATCAAACCACTCCTTCTTGGGGTTCATTAAAAATACTCCCAAGGACTCATCCAAGGGATGAGCTTACATCAACAAGCATATGTTATCCTCCTCAATCTTGAGTAAAAATAAAGAGGTACTTTCCAGAAATGGTGGGGGGGAAATTGGGAAAGGAACGTGTCTCTGTATTTGTGTTAGTAGTGGTAATAGTCTCTATTGAACATGACACCCCCCTTTGTCATCGTATTCGGGTTGGGAAATCCATTTGTCTCTCGTTTGATCATCCACATGTCCATATGTTGGGTCCTCCTTGCGTCAATGCTACCAAGAACTTTGTCATGTTGTTCATATGTTCAAGAGAAATCCATCCTTAGTAAGCCTCCTATTAAGTCGACCATTTGCAGTTATAAATTTTCTACCGTGTTGGCCTTCCCTGTGTCAGTTTCAAATCACTTCACACCTTGATCTACCTCAAATCTGTTACTTATTTCATGTCATTCATGGGGGATACATCAAGGCCCTCCTGTGATGAGTCTTTTCATGTCGACTTCAATTCATTATCCATGAACTAGACTTATAAATCATTCAATACCTTAGAGCCTACATGCCTCAATGACAGGTTTCTTCGCTTTCAACAGTGGGTTCACATCATTGACCCCTGATTGGAAGATTCCATTGAGTGTTCGATTTCAACTGATTTATTCACATTCGTTGGATTGTACTGGGGTACCTTGGTAGTCATTGACATCAATGGTGATTTCCCTCGCACTTGTTAACGATTTTCATTAATGACCGGTAATCGAGTGGTTTCTACCATGTTCGGCTTCAACGCCTATAATCGCATGGTTAGATTCGTACTTAAGGATGATGGAAATGAAGACCCTGGATCATCCCATTCTGGTCCAGGTTGCAATAGAGTATTCATGATTTATATTGACACATAGATCCACTTTGTATGTCTCATGGCTATGTCTAAATTTGAATTCTTTACACCATAGATCCATAGTGTATTATGGGTGGCTATGCCGATTCATAATGACATGGATCCACAATATATATTTAGTGGCCATGACTCACTTGAAATTTTGTAATTTGAGTATGGTAATGCCTACCTCGGACAATGGTATATTATTATGTTGACGCCTGACCATTTGCAGGTTCCCAATCAATGTGCTCCTTGTTTTCGACACACATTCTACAAAGTATTTCAGTTGTCACGAGTTCCAACCTCATATTTTGGGGGGCATTCTGTTACACATTATTTTGGTCACCCTAGTGATCTATTGAAAAACATGTGTTCATGTTCCCAAAAAGAGTCTTTTGCCATGAGTAAAGTGATTGGCTTTCTCTTCTCAAAAACCTTATTAAGGAAGGTCCTCGCAGGCTGCAAAAGGCACAAGGTGTGACGATGCCTGATCGTCGTCCCATGCTCTAGAGTTGAGCTGCGATGTCTCCACAGGCTTCACTATAGCCAGGGTGCAACGATGTCAAAATCCAAGGAAAATTCAAACTTCACGAAAGTTCTAGAAGGGGATCTTCTAGAAGATGAGGTGGCGTCCGAATGGTTTGGATCTTACTCGCTTCTCTAATTTGGTGGGATCATCCTAATATCTTCAAAC
Organism: Picea sitchensis; assembly: GCA_010110895.2. Taxonomy (NCBI): domain Eukaryota; kingdom Viridiplantae; phylum Streptophyta; class Pinopsida; order Pinales; family Pinaceae; genus Picea; species Picea sitchensis. The sequence continues at coordinate 555,319 of SNQJ01S0000186.1, forward strand.
CATCTCTCTTTCCCCTATATAAAGAGGGATCTCTCATGGAAAAGGTTCAACAAGGTTAATCTTGAATAGGCTAAGAATCGGATGAGGAATTCTACTTCAGCTCATACTTGAGAGCTTCATTTCAGTTCATCAAGTCATTGCGGATCTTCTTCATTCAAGGTTGGAGCAAGTGTGTGTGTTGGAGAAAAGGGCCATTGAAAGGGGACCTTGTGACATCAAGGCTTTGGTTGTAATTTCCACTTTCATTTTAATGTGATACAGTGATATATTTCTTTCCCATAAAACTTGTCTTGTTTTGTTGTATGATTCCTTGATCACATACATAGGTTCTTGTTGAGTTCATTGTATTGCTTTCACTTTGGTTGGATTGTTTTCCCTTGCAGATCCAATATCATAGGAGCACCAGAGTGGAGCTAGGATGGCAATGGCAGGAGGAAGCGACATTTAAACGGTATGTTGTCTATCTCTTGTTAAATAGTAAACTCAATAGTTAGAACTTAGGGAAAGCATCATATTCTGTTATGTTTTGTTCTAGATACATGTGGATTTAGGGATATATGTTTATATCCTCATTTACCGATTAATCCCATAACAGTCAGTGAACCATCAAAGAAGTGTTAGTCCAGTGGAAAGATACAACTCCAACCGATGGCACTTGGGAACCAACTACCATTCTGCAACAATTTCCTCATCTCAAGCCTTGAGGACAAGGTTGTTTTTAAGGGGGAGAACATGTTATGGACCTAACCCCTCATGTAGGTAGAATAATATATTTCCATGTAATAAAGGTAAATATTAATAAGGCCTAGCAATAAGGAAGAGTAAGTCAAATGTAAGAAGATCTAATAGAAACTTTCGCTTCTAGAAGGATCTTTCTTTAGATTTTTCTTTTGAAAGACATATTTAGTATAAATAGGAGTATAAGCTATGAGAATTTTTGTCTTGGATATTATTTTAATAGATCTCTTCTCTGCCAGAGGTTGCCCCCTCGAAGAGGCAAGTGAACATTTCTCTCAATAATCAAAGTGTTCTTTCTGGTGTTATTCTGGTATTATTGTGGTGTTGTTCTGGTTATATCGTTGTTTATCTGCCATTTCTAGCTAATTATTTATGTTTTGCATACTATTTTATATCTATAATATTACAGTTGGAGTGAATTTTTCATCACTGAATGAGGTCAACTGTAAGAATTTCATGCTTATGATTCCAATGCAACTGATAGAATCAAAATCTGAGGTTCGAAAGTGCCAAAACAATCATCGAGGAGTTCTCTCCCAAATCAACCTCACCAATCATGACACTAATAGAATATTCTAATAGCATGGTAATCCATCTCAATAAAATTATCTCTCCGCACTCTTCACGTTGCAAAAAATGGTACCCAAAATGGACATCATATGAGTAAGTAATGAACTAGGTAGCATCAAGACTTCCTTCAACAACATGATTGGTTACTATTCTTTGTTTCATGCCCATACACAAAAAAAAAACATATTAAACAAAATAAAATTTGATTCAATTTAAAATCATTTAATTTAAATTGATTCAAATTTAAAATTCACATAATTTTAATGCATTCAAATTACAATGATTTGGATAAAAATATAATTTGCATATTAAACAAAATAAAATTTATTTCAATTTAAAATCATTTAATTTAAATTGATTCAAATTTAAAATTCACATAATTTTAATGCATTCAAATTACAATGATTTGGATAAAAATATAATTTAATATATATACAAATGCCAAGTCTACAAGGTCAAAGAAATAAGTAGTGCATATGTTAGCTTAAGAGTAGGTGAATAATTTTCTAATATGGTATAGATGAAGTTGAGAAGGAGGGGACCACGACCCACGTGTGCCCTCTCCTTCCATGGTACTCATGCCCACTCTCCTTTATACACATTAAAAGAATTAAAAAATGTGCGCCCCTTTTTTAAATCACTGAATAAACTCTTGCAAAAACCAACGTGTGCATGCATTAGACTGGAGGACTTGGAACAAACTACTCCGGTGTGCATCGGAGGACTTGAAAGGAACCTGAAGCACATGAGAACATTAACGTTGATCTTAACCGGAGCAATTGCTAGGATGGACATCGGTTTCAATAAAACTTAAGTCATGTTTCTTTTGGGTTGCGTTTATTTTGCTTAATGAAGCATGAAGATGTAGGGGGCATGACCCACGACCCCCCTCCATGTATAAATGCTTATGCTATGGAGTGGAGGGAGAAGGGGCATGGCATGCCACCCCTTTCCCCCTTATGCTTGTTATTATTTAAACCCTTTATGTAAATCAACCTTACCATATGCCAAGCAAACGTGAAGGGAGGAGAGGGCTCATAACCCTCGTTTTTAAATCATTTTTTGAAATATTTTAATAATCATGCTAATCAAGAATCCCTTATGAACTTTTTGAGTTTGTTTCTTACGAAAATTCAATTTTTAAAATCACAATATGAACTAGGCACTATCACTTGAAACTAAACCTTCATGAAACCATTGCGCAACGAGCTCAACATGCAACACACCATTGATGATGATACTAAAATACAGTCTAGGCTTAAATATTGCAACGACTACTTTCCTGGAGAGCTTAAAAGAATGTGCACTAACACAATCACTCAGAGAAGTTCCCAAGATATCCGTCGGTGCAAACCTGGTGAAGCTCGTAGCTTGGCCTCCGATTTACACCGACACAGTTCTTAACTTGACCTCCGATTCACTCAGAATAGTTTCCAATATGTCCTTCGGTTTACACCGGAAAGTTCATTCAAAGTGATCATGTTTACACCGAAGGAGTTCATTCAAAGAACTCTGAAATAGGGATAAGACCCTATCAAACCATCGTTTGTATTTTTCCCATAACGTTTGACTAAAACACTCTTTTTGTGTGTTCTTTATATCGTTCAAAAGATATTTCTGAGATCTATGAAGTCCCAATTATCTTATTTGAGAAATTCCTAACCAATTGTCTTCATTTTTTGGGATTAATATCTAGCACCTTGTCAACAGCCCCAGAGAACACAACACCTCAACCATGAACAGAGGAACCAAGGATCGAATTTAGGGAAGTATATGCAAAATTTCAATTAGTTAATGTTTCATTTCTATGGATTCTAATTCTTTATTTTAATATTTTATTTTGAAATTACTCTGAGGTCACTCATCCATCACATGTTAAATGGTGTCGTGTACCAATGTTGAGGGGAGGTCATACTCAACATCCTTGCAATGTGATCTACAACCAAGGAAGATAAAGAAATAAAAAAACAACAATTATCACAACAACAGGTAGTAGCGAAGGAGATCAAATTCAAATGACTGAAGAGGGGATATGAACCCTATGACGATTAGAGATTCTAATTCCCAAGCCAATCATTACGGTGGATGAGGCGCATTGTAACCAAAATATATGATGACCCACCAGTGCTAGAAGACAAATTCAAAATGTATCTGTCATGTTTGTTCTCTCATCATTACAGAGAAGATAAGGAAAAATGTTGGTTAATGAAAGGTCACGGGGGAAGGCAGAAGGACAAGAGTCATATTGAACTACAATAAATACTAGAATTATATCCAAGGAAAAGAGCTTTTTGGCTCTTCAAGCATTGTACATTTTCTGAACTATTTTGGGAATATAGTGTTAAATAAAATTGAGAAGCATTCTTTGGAGCTTTCATGTACTATCACTGAAACATTTAATGAAGAGAATCTAATTTGACCAAGCTAGTTTTTGAAGAGATTTGATTCTTGTGTTGGACGTATTGTAGACTATTCTTTTGAATTTTCTCAGCACTCGGGTTGTGTAAGGATGTACTTCATATTGCAGAGTATTCTTATGTATGGTGGATTCATTCTTGTTGTTGTTCTTTGGGGAATGCTTGTCTAAATTCATGGGCGTAGAACCGTAAAATGATTTTTCAAGTGCTAGACTATTATGTATTTGCAGTTGTTTATTCATGTTGTTGTCTTTTCTTTTTGTGAAATATTTCCTGAGCCCTTGTGATCTGTATTTATGAGCAGAACAAAATGATACAGAGAACACAGAGATACGGAGAACAAAAATAGATATCTAGTGTACAATAACTTCTATTGAATAAAGAAAACAGGTTGAAACTATTAAATTTCAGAACTGAAAACAACTTGATCGAATGGTGGTAGTTATCTCTGAGAAGAGATGTGGATGCTATGTGCATCCGTCTGAGCAGAATGATTACAATGAGGCTCCAGAGACATTTTTAACATTACTCATGAATTCCAATACCCTAGACATCCAAAAACTTAACCCTAAGAGATGAAATGCCAAAAGTTATGTGGGCCCCAATGTAATGTAGCTAGAGAGGTAGTGGGGGGGCCCAGAGGGCCCATAGTAATAATAGTGGAGGCCATTCAATGTAAGGTGGACTAGGTCCACTATATTATTAAATAAGTCCCACTATGGTAGTTAGATATAATAAATGGGTAGTTAGATAT
>SNQJ01S0000186.1:559847-605336 GCA_010110895.2 Picea sitchensis
AAGTCCCACTATGGTAGTTAGATATAATAAATGGGTAGTTAGATATAATAAATGTAAGAGGACTTCTTAGAAGGTTCTACTTCTAGAAGATTCATCCTCTAGAATGTTATTAGGTGATGATAGCACTATATAAAGGGGTTCAAACAATGTAACGGGACAAGAAGAGAAATATTGTGTCTGGAGTTGAAGCTCATTAGGAGGAAGCCCCCTCGAAGAGGCAAGTGAACAGGAGAGGATCCCTTCCATAATAGGATCCATTGTATGGTGTTTCCCTACCTCAAGGGTTTGATAGTAATAAAGGAGATTTTTCATATTGTTCTTGTATATCTGTTGTAGTGCTTTTGTATTCAATATTTGGTTCTTAACAAGTGGTATCAGAGCACTTTCCTTGGCAGACATTGTGGGAAAATATTTTTTTTTTTGCAGATTTTTTTTTCGGAGTAGAAAAAAGAGGGTCGCGACATTCCAGAAATTTTTGGTATATTTATGTGCACAATTTGCAGAAACGGGTTGTAGATATGAGTTTCTCTCAGAAAAAAACCCCAGTTGAAAAACAAAATTGTCTGAAACGAAATCCGGGAAGTCAAGATATTGAAGTTTTAAAATCTGCAAATTTTTCAGGGGTTTTTCTGCGGACGACGACGTGATTTTTTTTTTTTTTTTGTAGCTTCTGGAGGCCTAATTTGCCCAAAAGAATTATAGATCTCAGTTCCTCTCACAATTTCACCCAATTAAAAAAAAAAATCAGCCGAAATGGAGTTCGGGAAGTGAAGTTATGAGCATTTTAAATTCAACAGTTTTTCAGGGTTTTTCCGGAAAATGTCGCGATTTTCTGCAGTAATTTATTGTTCTATTTTTTGGGTTTTTTCGTGATAGCGGTGGGAATGCAGAGTTCATAACTTTTCATAGGGTGCTCGGATGGCTATTTCTTCTCAAACCCTCAAATAAATTCTACAGATTACTGAAGCATTCAAAGCCCAATTGTTTAACACATTGAATGATAGATTGAATGGCTTTGTAGATGGCCTCAATGATAAATTTCGTAGTATTCAAGATTCTTTGGATAAAATGCAGGAGAGGTTTCTTATGGTGGACCTCAGGGATGAATATAATCAATAAATATATGCTTGGTATGATTTTGAAGCTGATTGCGATGATTGGTATATGAATAGTTGTTGTTTCTGGGATGACAACCACTTCCATAATTTATTTGATGACTCTACTCCACCTTTTGTAGAGAACATCAATGTCTCACATCAGGAGCTAGTTACCATCTTCCAACCTACATATTCTACAATGGTATTGTTCCTTCTAGATTCATCTTTGATCATCTCCCACTATGTGGATGGATATTCTTATTTGTATCCACATGATAGGTGTTAGTATTGGGAGCATCATTTTCAATTGGTTATTGTGTGTCGATATCTTCCATGTGGGGTTCACATGAGAAATTGGACATGGGACCCTGTTTTACAATGGTGGTTGGACTACTTCAACATGATGGCTACCATTTCTCAATGGGACCCTGGTTCTCTAGTCTACTTTAGCACTATGGTCCACACTTATCAATGGGACCCTGGTATATGGTTGTATAGCAAGCGTTGAGGACAACGCTTTCATAAGGGGGATGGAATGTAAGGTAGTTAGAGAAGTAGTGGGGGGGGGGAGAGGGCCCATAGTGATAAAAGTGGAGGCCATTCAATGTAAGGTGGACTAGGTCCACTATATTATTAAATAAGACCCACTATGGTAGTTAGATATAATAAATGTAAGAGGACTTCTTAGAAGGTTCTACTTCTAGAAGATTCCTCCTCTAGAATGTTCTTAGGTGATGGTAGCACTATATAAAGGGGTTCAAGCAATGTAATGGGACAAGAAGAGAAATATTATGTTTGGAGTTGAAGCTCATTAGGAGGAAACCCCCTCGAAGAGGTAAGTGAACAGGAGAGGATCCCTTCCATAATGGGATCCATTGTATGGTGTTTCCCTACCTCAAGGGTTTGATAGTAATAAAGGATATTTTGCATATTGTTCTTGTATATCTGTTGTAGTGATTTTGTATTCAGTCTTTGGTTCTTAACACCCGATGGGTAAGTTGGTACCTCAACTTCTCGGGGTTGTAACTTTTTCATGCGACCTCCATTTTAGACGTGTGATAGCCAATTGGAAAGGTATTTTCAAGAACAACACATTATGCCATCAAACTTTGACTCTGTCTATGGTTTGATTGTTTCAAGAAAAAAAAAACATTGTTTAGGGCCCCAAAATGACCCTGGAATTACAAAAAGTTTTACTGACATGAAAAATTCCAAAATAAGCCAGTTGTATTAGGTGGGTTGCCACCAATCTCCACCTGGAAATTGTTTAGGTCTTTAGAAAACCCCGAAAGTGTAGAACCCACAACTACAAATAATCACAGAAGAACGTGTTGAACACAAAAATTGTCAAGATGAGTCAGTTGGAATAGGTGGGTGGCCACCAATATCCACCTGGATCAGTCCTCCCCCCTTAGGAAGCAATGGTCTCCATTGCGTTGAGTGCCCCCATCAAATGAGGAAATTTCTGTTGAATTTGGCCTCGGGTGAGCCACTTGCCTTGTTGTAGGAGCTACCCTGCCTTGACAACCCAATAAAGTCGGATCCTCTACTGGTGAGTTCCCTTGACCTGTGTGTCCACTATCTGATCAGTGGATGCATGTTCCATGTAGTCAAGGTTGATATTTTTTGGTGTCAATTGTTCTACGATCTTCGAGGTGCTCAATAATGGTGGAAAATATGGCCGAAGGAGGTCCACATTAAACACTCGGTGAAAGCCAAGGAAGGGGCAAGTGTTGAGATCAAAAGAATTGTCACCCAAAACCTTGGTGATAGTGTAAGGCCCATAGATAATTGGACAGAGCTTCTAATGGGGCCCTGTAAGGCACTCTTTCTGCAAATGTAACCAGAAATTTTCTCCCACATGAAACTTTTGCGGTACCCAGTGTTGATCATGGTGTTGATTGTACTTAGCATTGGATTTCTGCAAAATATCATGGACCTATTGGCAGATGTGATGAATCCGCTCAATGAATCTGGTGGCTTTGTCATCCACAAGAATGAACATGGGAATATTCTACATGTGTGGTTACAAGAGGTAGTGCAACTTCAATGGGACCCAAGGGTTGGAATCCCAGCCCCACCTAAAATGGGCTATGGTCGGTGGAGCTATGGAGATCCTTGTGGTAGTTGTGCTAAACATAGGGAAGAATCTCATCCCATGTACATGAATGCTTATAGTTATACATGTGTAGGATGTGAAAAATCATCTGATTGACGACCTCTATTTGGCCATCAGTTTGAGGGTGGAAGGAAATATATTTAGTGATCTTGGTTTCCAATAATGACGAGAGACTCAACCAAAATGTGATCAGGAACCTGCTATCCCGATATGAGATGATGGTCTGTGGTATCCCAAAATGCACCCACACTCATTCGAAGAATAGCTTGGCGGTATCTATTGCTATGATGTTTTCTTGTAGGTTGTGAAAATGCCCATTTCGAAAACCGATCAACCACCACAAATACACAATCATTGCCTTGCTTGGTGGATGGAAGGCCAAATATGTAATCCATCAAGATGGATTCCCAAGGCCTCTCAAGAGTAGGAAGAGGGGTGTATAAGCATTGATTCTTGATGGTTGGCTTGGCAATGGCACAGACAGTGCAAAATTTGATATACTTGCTCACGTCCTGGAAAAGTTTTGGCCAATAAAAATGTTTCTGTAGAAAAAACAGAGTTTTATCCACAAAAAAATATATGGCCATCCAACTGTAGTGATTTTCCCAAATCATCTTTGCACGCTCGCTTGTGGGAACACAGAGGTGGCCCAAATGGCATAACAGTCCATCCTGAATTTGAAAATTGGTGACACTCGCACCTATACCCAAGAGATGATAGGTAGTGGCGAAGTCAGGATATCGCTGATAAAGTTGGGGCCACTCAGATGCCTCATGCCCACAAGAATGTAGCATGGTGGTGAGTACAACAACGAGAGGCCGACTGAGGCAGTCAATGACACGATTTGTGCTCCATGTCTTATACCTGATGTTGGGATGGAACTACTGCAGTTATGTGGACCACTTTTCATGGCGATCGTTATGCAACTTGTGTCTGTATGAATTGTAGAGGCTTGTGATCAGTGTGGATGATTGTCTCCTTTCCCAAAATGTAATGTTTGCATTAAAGGAAGGCTTGCACAATGGAATACATTTCCTTGTCATAGGTGGGGTATTTCCGAACAATATTTGAGAGTGTCTCACTATGGTATGCTATTGGATGACCATGCTAAGTGAGAATTGTGCCTACAACATAGTCTAATGCATCAATCACAATATCAAACGATTGTTGCAGATCGGGTAAGGAGAGTACTGGAGCTTAGCACAAGCGATGCTTTAAATCATCAAATGATTGTTTTTGTGCCTTCCCCCATGCGAACTTTTCCTTGCCACTGCCCTTGGTCACTTGGTTGAGGGCCCATGAAATATGGAAGAATCCCAACATGAACCATCGATAGAAGTTGGCAAGTACCAAGAAGCTCTAAATCAGTTAGTTTGGTTGGGGATGGATAGTCATGGATGACTTGGATATTATTTGGATCCACATGTACCCCATGCTCATCAACAATGTAGCCCAAGTATTGGACCCTGTTCATGCCAAAGAAGCATTTTCCCAAGTTGGAATATAGCTTGTGTTGTTGCAGAGTGCTCAAAACCTGTTGAATATGATGCATGTGCTCCTCCCAAGTTCTGTTGAAGATGAGGATGCCATCCAGACATAACACCAAAAACGATTTGGTGAAGGGTCTCAATTCATCATCCATCAACCTCATGAAAGTTGTTGGTGCATTTGTTAACCCAAAGGGAATGACCAACCATTTGAAGAGACCTTATTTAGATTTGAAAGATGTCTTCCATACATCAGTTGGTTTGATGGGAACCTAGTGGTAGCCAGACTTTAGTTCAATATCGCTGAAGAAATTTGCCCCCTATATTTGTTCAAGAAGGTCATCAATTCAGGGAATTAGGTATCGGTTCCTGACTATGATTTTGTTTAATTCTCTATAATCAATACAGAGCTACCAGGTCTCATCTTTCTTTTGCACAAGTACAATCGGGCTTCCCCAAGGGGAGGATTTGGGTTTTATTTTCCCCTTTTGAAGAATCTATTGGATCTGGCACTTGATTTCATCATTTTCCATCAGCGAACGATGATATAATGGTCCATTAGGTAGAGGTGCACCGAGGGTTAGATCAATTAAATGCTTGACTTGGTAGTGCATTGGTACCCCGGTGGGTGAGGAGAATATGTATTTGTATTCTTCCACGATCCCTTCCACTTGTTTTTGTTGCAAGGAGAGGCTCTATGTAGAGGTCACTTATGTGGCAGAAACCTTCTTCTTACTATGAGTACATATCACAAAGAAGGTGAACTTCCCGGTCCATGAAATGACCTTACTGCATTTCTTAGTAGAGATTAAATAAATAATGGTAGCGAGTGCTACCTATGGTGTCCTATACAATTGTTTACTCAAAGTAACAATAACATTGTGGGGTCTAGACTCATACACAACATGTTGCTTCCACAAAAATGGTTGGCCTAAAAGAACATCAAAAACTTCAAGGGGAGCAATATCACAAAATACCTTGTGTTTGAAGGGCTTTATGTCATGGGGAAAATGACATTGTTGGTTGACGCAAAGATATCTTCCTTGGTGAAGCCAACCAATGGTGTAGGGATGCAAGTGCGGTGTCATTGACAGGTCTAGCCACTTGACGAATTCTGTTGAGATCAAGTTCTTCTAGTTGTTGCTATCGACAATGAAATGAAGCGGAGCCCCCTTGACCCACATCTATGAGTGAAAGAGGAATTCCCCTTCCTATGGTTCTTCTGATTCACTTGGCTGGACTTTGGTGGTAGCAACAGTGGTGTTGGGTTCGACATTGATAATATGATTCCCTCCTTATGGATTTGATTCAAATTCAAAATCTACCTCTAACTCGAAAGCTTTCAGCTTGACCACCAATGACTTCTTGGAGAGGCATTCTTTGGTGTTGTACCAAGGGATTTTATGGTATTCACACCACTTTCCTGTGTCCTTCTTCGACTTATCATTACTCGTCTTGGGTTGCAACTTGGACTAGTTGTCCTGAGAGTGGCTATATTTGGTATGTCCCTTGTTTTATGGGTTGGGGTCGCCTTTTCCCTGCTTCGGCTTAAATTTCTTCTTCATCTTGACAACATATCTATAAGCCGCACTTAAAGATGTGAGGTCCAGAAAATCCATTTCTGTTTGAATGTATCTATGTATAGAGTCGTGGTATTTGAGCACTAGATGTTGTTTAGAGTCTTTTATACCCAATTTGGTGTGCAGGGTATGGAAAATATTGGTGAAATATGCTACTGTATGGTCCATTTCCCAACGCAACGTGGTCCATCTTGTGTACTGGTCCTCGTAGCTTCCAACAGGGTAGTATTGTTCTTTAATGGCATCCCTAACGGAATCCCATGTGGGGGCGACCACAAATATTATAGATTTTTATGTGGCCCTTTGATCATAGTACGTATCCCACCAATCCTTAACATGGGGATCGGCCTTGAGGAGTGCAAAAGTAATATTTTCCCTATCGAAAAAATTATGGACTAAAAAATACCCTTTGAGAAGATTCAACCATTTATCTGCAACACCCACATCTATCAGTCCTTCAAATAATGGAATATCAAAATTTACTTGTATTGTTAGTGTTTCATGGAAACCTGCACAGGAGACCTAGCTAAAGCATACACAAACAAAGCTTATCAAGAAAAGTAAGAGAGATACAACATGAAGAATGAGAATCAATGTGTATTATGATCTGTTCAATGAGTGAGTGATCTTCACTCATATAGGAAATGACATCCTATAATTAGGAATGCATGCATAATAGTGATGGTATAAAATTAGAAAGTCTAAAATAGAACTATTCAGTTAACTCCCACTGAACTAGTGTGTCGAAAATATAAATTTCTCCAACACCCCCCCTGAACATCACTATGGAGTAAAAAATGAGTCACGACTACTAGGCCATATTAGGTACTCATGTACAATGCAACTAATGAACACTGAATAAAAATGAGGAAAGAGGGAAAACCATGTGGGAACAAAACCCCCCCTCAAAAGACAATGCATCAAAAGAAGAAAAGGTATTTTCTGCTAGGAAACTGTGTTCTTCACTGCAAGATGATCCTGCAAAGTATGGAACTTATGCTCAATGAATGTCTTGGTGAATATGTTGGAAGTTTGTTCATAGGAAGGACAGAACTACAAATCAATGATCCTGTCATGTACTAATTCTCTGATGAAATGCATGTGGACCTCAATGTGTTTGGTTCGTTGTCGTTGTACTGGATCTCTGCAAAATTTCAGTGTACTATGATTGTCACACCATATGATAGTTGGATAGTGAAATTGGATACCAAGTTCAGTAAGGAAGTGTTGAAGCCAAAGTGTTTGAATGACACAATTGACTACTCCTTTGTACTTGGCCTCTATGGAAGATAAAGAAATGGTTGATTCCTTCTTACTTGACCAACAAATTGGGCTTGACCCCAAACTGAGAGTGTACTCGGACATGGACTTGCGATCATTACTATCACCAACCCAATTTGAATCTGTGAATCCTATGAGATCTAATTCAAAACCAACTGCATAGTGAATCCCATAACTCATGGTGCCCTAAACATATTTGAAGATGCGCTTGGAATCCTTCTAGTGCAGATCATGGGGTTCCTGCATGCATCTCGAAATTTCTCCTGCAACATATGAGATATATGGATAGGTGTGGGTGAGATACATAAGACTCCCCACCAACTGTAGATACAAAGTGTTGTCCACTAATGGTGTATCCCCGCCATCAACAAGTTTGATTCTAGATAAGAAGGGTTTAGGTGCAGACTTACAGTTTGTCATGTGGAATCTATCCAGAAGATCCTTGACACACTTAGCCTGAGAAAGTTTGATGCCATAAGCATCCTGACTAATCTCAATACCAATAAACAAGTGTAGTGGACCCTTGTCCATCATAGAGAACCTGTCATGCAAAATATCTTTGACCAAAGAAATGGCCGAAGTAGAGATACCAGTGATCAAAAGATCATAAATATAGAGTACTAAAATCATCACAAAGTTAGTATTCCTCAGCATGTAAACATTGGAATCATATTTACATCGAACAAAATCATGTGAAAGCAAGTAAGAATCCATGTTTTCATACCATGCTCTAGGTTAATGCTTGATTCCATAGAGATACTTCTCTATTCTGCATACTAAAGATGAGTTATGAATGAACCTCTATGGATGCTCCATGTAGATATCCTATGAAAGGTCACACATTTTTCACATCCATCTGGTGAACTTCCCATCCTTTGGTTGTTGCAATGGCTAGAGCCAAGAGAATGTAGTCCATCTTTGCTACAGGAGAAAAGGTCTCATCATAATATATCCCATGAATCTACTAAAATCCTTTCGCAACTAATTTGGCCTTATACCTGCTCACTTGACCATCTGATTCTCTCTTGGTCCTATAGACCCATTTGCATCTGACAAGTTTCCTCCCTAGTGGAAGTGGAACCAGATCCCAAGTCTGATTCTCTAGAAGAGATTCAATCTCCTCCAGCATGGTTGCTTCCCATAGTCGATTTCCAAAAACCTCACTATAGGTATGTGGATCAGAAGATTGAACCATATAGAAATGCATGGGAATCGTTGGTTCAGAAGATGAAAATACATGAGAAGGATCCACATGCTGAGATGGATTCCTCCTCGAATCCAATGGATTACCTACAAGGTTGTTTGCTGCCTGAAGTGTGGACTGTGCCCACTTGGGAATTTGTTGAAGCTTCGATGTTGGCTCCTCATTTGGCTGTACTACATGCTCATCTGCATGTACAAAATCCCCTGAATCTGTGTATAAATATGTAGCATCTGACTATGTGGAATCATCATCTCTGATTTATGGATTGATGGAATCATAAGAGTCTATGCATGTTGCACTGGAGGTGCATGCAAAGGACTCTCCTCAAACTGAACAATGCATTCAATGATGAGTTGGTCTGTAGAGGTATCAATCAATATGTACCCCTTCACATCATCCAGATATCCCACAAATATGCAAGGTGTGCTCTGTGGGTCTAAGGCTTTCCTCTTTTTAGAAGGAATATGGGCCCATGCTCTAGATCCAAAGATGCAAAAGAGTGTGACATCTGGTTTCTCACCTGTCCAAGCCTCAAAATGTGTCCTATCCTCAAAATATATATGAGGTGCTCTTTTATGTATGTAAGAAACACAATTAAGTGACTCAACCCAAATCTTGGAAGGAATTGATCTTGCATGCAACATGCAACTGGTCATCTTCTTGAGAGACCTGTTCTTCCTTTCAAAAACTCCATTCTGTTGTGGAGTGTATGGAATTGTGTGGTGCAACTGGATACCAACTTCACAACAAATATTCTGAACATATGTGTTGATATACTCACCCCCATTGTCTATACGGAGGATCTTGATTTTCGTCCCAGTTTGTGTCTCTACTAGAGCTTTGAAGTCTTTGAGATGCTAAAAAACTTCAGACTTTTGTCTCAAAAAATAAACCCAAGTTTATTGTGAGTAATCATCAATAAATTTAATAACATGCCTTGCTTTGTTGATGGACGAATGTGGAAATGGACCCATGAGATCACTATGAACAAGATCCAAGGAAGAGGAGGCTCTCCTTTCCTTCCCATTTTCAAATTTCTCTTCAGGATGCTTGCCAACAATGCACCCTTCACAAACCCCTTCAGAAAATTGAATGTCTGGCAAGCCTTTGACCATTCCTTTCTTGGAAAGTCGTTGCATGTACCTAAAGTTTAAATGACCAAATATCTCATGCCATACTCTACTACTATCATTAGCATGTGTAAGGAACAAAGAGGATTCATAGTCAATAAAAATAGTGAACTTATACAACCGTGAGTTGTGATCTACCTCACCAACTGCAATAATGGAACTGTCATGCATGTCAAGTACATTAACTGAATATGATCTAAATTCAACCCTTTTACCTGTTTGAGTGATCTAATAAATTGAGAGAAGATTTATAGAAAGATTTGGAACATGTAATACATTCTCAAAACTTCCATTAGGGAGTTCCACTCTTCCCTCTCCTACAACTACTATTGGAGTATCATCCCCCATGATAATTGGAGGTCTAGAGCATGAACTCAAAGAAGTAAAAAATTCCTCTTTAGCTGCCATATGATGTGATGCGCCGGAATATATAATCTATGAATCAGCTAAGGAATTAATTGCAACCAGATCACGATGATTACCTTTCTTAGGTGCATGGTCTTCTTCCTTCTTCTTCTTGGCTCCTTCGGGAATGAAGTCTCCAAGGTTATCATTTTGAAGTACCTGTGTCATAATATCAATCTACTTCTTCATGCATGTGGATTCTTCATGATTCAGTTTATTGCAATATGTGCACTGCTTTCCCTTCTTGTTCTTCCCTTTGGAATTTGAAGAATCTTTGAAACCTGAAGAATCCTTGAAGGGTTTGGAATATCCCTCCTTTGACTCTAGATGTAATAGCTCCTTTCATTTCTACTTCGATTTCTAATTGGATATCCCTTTTCCATCATGCATGGTGAGTGCATGTGATTTGGGATCTTTCATGAGGCCCATCTGTATGAGTTATGTCTGCTCTTGTGTGAGAGACTCAATGAACTGAGCCATCATAGTCATTTTCCAATTTGCACCCAAAAGACATCTTCCAGAATGGAAATTAGAGACATATACAACATATTTTGGTCCTAGCTTGGACAATATTGTTACAATAAGTTGTTTCTCTTGTGTATACTTGTGAATACCACATTCACCCAAGATCAAAATCAAAGATTTAAATTTAGTAAAGAAATCTTGTATATTATCAAAACTTTTAGAGTATAAGTGTTATAACCCTAATTTTCACCAGACATGCTTACCTGGCATCAGGCCTTCTCATATTCCTTCTTTGCCAAACCACTACTGAACAACTCTTCTAAAAAACTCCATTTTTAAATGTACACACTAGCTGACCCACTACAGCCCACGTGTATCTACAATGTCCACGCTAGCTGACCCACTACAACTCGCGTGGATCTACAGAAGCATGAAAAAAGGAAAGTTGTTGATGGAACACATAGCTTCAGGAAAGTTAACTAAACCTTTTGACCATGCATGGTCGGTCATTCGACCAAATACCTATCTCCTTCTAGCCTATAAAAGAAGGGGTAACGGTCCCATTTGAGAGGAGGAAAATCATAGTAAAGAGACTATACCCAATTGAGCATTCCCCTTGTCCCAACCTTTAGCCCTCCTTGTGCAAAGAGAAATATAGAGAAAAGCAGTTGGAGGACAACTAAATAGGATCCCAGGACCAATTTTGAGGAGCAGTGTCGACCACATATTGTAAGTTTACTCTTGTGAAGATTAATACAAAAAGGAATACTTTTCCCGTCCTGCCATATCATGTGTTCGAGTTGAATGTTTATTTTATGATATTGTCACAACTAACCCAACAATTAGTATATGAAATGCATGTTCACATCTTTTTGTTTGTTCATGTGTGAATGCAGGTCAACTTTGGGAGGAGGCTTGCAATCAAAGAGCGATTGAAAGAAAAAGGATCGACATCAAATGAAGGACTTAAGTTAGAGTTACTGAATCTCAGTTACACCTTTCTATTGCATGAATGTGGGGTTTTGTGTTGGGAGAATAGGAAAGAGTAGAGGCATTTGAAATGGTCATTTTCTGCATGCATGATTAGAGCCCTTAAATGCTAAGTCTGTAGGAGGGATTCCCACCCACAATAGAATTGGCGACCATACTGGGGATCTCTAGGGTTTCTGGGAATATTTTTCTTGGGTATTTTTAAAGTTTCTGCAAAAGTTTGATCCAACAGAGATTCTGGTCTTCCATACTAGTTATCTTCGTTTCTTTGCTTGGTTGCATTCTTTTTTTTTACGGGACCCACAAAGGTACACGTGGCATGTATAAGGCCTGCACGCATGTACCCACTCCCTACCTTCATAAAGCCCGCGTGTACATGCTAGATGATGAAGTGTCAGTCACGTGTATGATTTCAGGAGATTTCTTTTAGAGAGGCAGTCATCCTCTCCCCTGTCAGAAGTGATCCTTCTCAGGGGTTTTCTGGAACTCATTCTAATCTCTATGTTTGTAGTTTTATAGCTTAGGTTCCACCTCAGATTGGTTTTGTTCTATGAAATTTTCCTTCAATTGTTTTCTTTTTTCTGACAAAGTAAGTTTCCGAGTCTTCAAGAGATTCTAGTTCTCAATACCAGTAGTCTCTGTCAGTGCTTGATTGCTTGTCTTTTCATTTTTGAATAATTTTAGAAGTACACGTGGCTTGCATAAGTTCTGCATGCATGTACACGCACCCTGAATTTACACAGCTCGCGTGCACACGATGGTTGTTTAACTGTCAACAACGTGCCTATGGAGAAAAAAAATTGTTCAAGGAGAGGCAATCATCCTTTTCTTTGAAAAGAATTTATACCTCTCAGTTTTTTTGGTCTCTATCATAGCAGTCAGTAACTTAGGTTTGATCACAACAATAGCTTTCTTTTTCATTAAGATGTTTTCCTCAAAATTTTCCTTTTATAGGGTTTTTAGACAATTCTGAGAGTCCATTTTAAACTGTTTGTGTGACTCTTTGCGATCTGTGCTTAGGCCAGAAGTTTTCTTGGTCTTTACTTGTCAATATTTTTCCTTTTTGCTTTGTGAGCATTCAAATAAAAAAAAATTATTTTATTTCTTTCTTTGGTTAAGTAGTTATTGGTTTGCATTAATAACCAGGAAAAGTCTTTCTTTCATAAGTTCTTGGTTGTTTACTTATGACAATAAGTAGCTCATAGTCGAGCAAAATCTTGTTTTGAGTTTGTTGTTCAAAGATCTTGATTTTTTTTATTTTTTTTTGAAAAGTTGATTAAGAATTGTGACAAGAAGAAGTTATTTTGTTTCCATCTTTCTGTTTATCTTTCTTTTCGTCTCTCAACACATCACTAGTTTCATTTTCATAACCTTTGACTTAAGACAAGCCATAAAATTAATGCTAAATCTAAAATTAATTAGACTTTTTATGTTTGTAGGGTCAACCAACTAGTTTAGGGTTAGGGCCTTGAATTAGGTTGGAGAGGAAACTCTTCAAGGCCATTAAATAAAACATCGAAGTATGAGTTAGGGAGTGTCCAAGTCCAATATCGTGAAATTTATCCGGGACACCCCTATAACACAGGGGCTAAACATGAGGTCGCGTGCAGAAAGGTAGCGGAGATAACCCCTCCAAAGCCGGACCAATTGTAGTGGAGAACACATATAAAGGGTTTGTCTTGGGATTCTGTCGATTGCATTTTCCATGGAGCTTTGTGGGTCTCAAATCCATTCGAGGTCCTCAGTTGTCTTCCAAACCACTTGCTTTTGATACCCTTGACAGGTTTCAGGCTCGATACCCTGCTCATTGTGATCTACCCGACTATCGACTGTACCCGCCTGGTGACTGTTCACGCGTTGGCAACCTAGATGCCTATCTTTTATAGAGACATACACAGGTGACTATGGGGGTATACCACGGTACCTAAGACAGACATCGGGCCACTCTTTGTAGAGTATACCCAGAGGGTGCTTCCGTGTTCGAGTTGCACTTGCACCGATAAGTTGCTCTAGTGTTGGTTGTTGTAACTGTTCTTCCAACTAGTTTAGTGTTTTCTTGTTTTATCTTGTAGGGTATTTTTTCTAGTGTATGTTGTTTTTGAATGAATAGAAATCCATAGTGTATCTTTGATATTCTCACATAGTGGAGGATCACGAGCTCCGCCAGTCATGAAGGATCCTTGGCCTGCCACCGGTTACATTGGAGCCATCCCCACCACCGCTAAGGCGAAATCTTGACCAACAAGGGTCTTTTGAAGTGACCAGGTCACAGGAAACTATGCCTGACCAACATCTAGAGGAACCAACTATTTCAAACCTTGGAGTGGAAGCTCTCAGTCCACCTGAAACTGCAACCACTAATCTTTCGGCACCTATCATCGTACAGATTTATCCTTACGGGCGCCAGATAGTGTCACACGCAGCAATGGAAACAAATGCTACCACTTCTTCTGGGAATTCTTCTATTCCCACTATGGCTGTCACCACAGGGGGTGTTCCACCTCCTAACCCACCGTCGTCAGTCCGAGCCACCATGGACTCGACTGCCTCTACCTCAAGTAGTGGTCCGATCCCATCTTTGGCGGCGGCCACTGCTCTTTTCACACAGAGTGCGACAGGTCCTCCGTTCTCATAAGGGATGCCTAGCTCAGGTACAAGCCTTGTACTATCCTACTCCACTTTACAGACTTTAGGTCTGGGGGCATAGAGCTCTAACACTCCTCTGTAAGGACACATGGGGGGCACTTCAACTCCCTTTAACGCTTTCCCTTATGGGGGAGGTCATATACCTCCTTCGTTGCCTTCGCTCAGTGGTAGCCACCAGCAATCCGTCGGGCCAAACACACACCATAGTTCACTTGGAGTAGGGAGTCAAGGACCACCTTCTCATAATATGTCGGTAGGATCAACACCATTTTCTTTGTTCGGTTCGTTTGGTAACAACACTTTCTCGTCAGCTGCTTTCTCGACTGGGGCAACCCCGATTATGGCCAACCTAATCCTATGAAGGGTACTATTCTTGCACAGGGGGAAAAACCAGGAACTTCTTCTGCATCAGGACCTTGGAATTCTTGGCAAGGATCGGTTCCCTCGTCAAGAATGTCGATCTGGGGAAATTATTTTCACAACCAATGGAACCCCGGGCAAGGTGCAATACCTATGCCCATGGGATCAACATGGGGAAACCCTTCCCAAAGTTCTCTGAATGTAATGCACGCCCAACCATCTACGTCTTATTTCAGGAATCAGCCAACGATGTCTCCTCAAACGCAAAATCCGTACGCTGGCCATGGTTTTTACCAGAACCCCAGCCAACAACCCAACTTTTCCTGGCAACCTGGTGCCAGTCAAACTCTAGGCCCCTTTTTCCATGGTTATCATCAACAACAACCAAAAATACCTTTCTTGAAAACCTTACATTTTCCAGACTTGACAAGGTTGTTGAATGACCCCATCTGTCATGATCCATGTTGGCCCCCTATGCCGACAAAATTGCCTTCAGACATACCAAAGTTCAAAGCCAAGCCTAACGAAGATCCAGGGGATCATGTGACAACCTTCCATCTTTGGTGCTCATCTAATTCGTTGAAAGACAACTCCATACAATTGAGATTGTTTCAATGCACTCTCATTGGAAGTGCTGCGAAATGGTACATCGAGCTCGACCGCTCGAGATATTATTCCTTCGGAGAATTGGCAATGGCATTCCTAAACCATTTCCAATTACCTGTGAGATACGACGTCGGCACATAGTTGTTTTCCAATTTCGAACAGACAAAAGTGGACGATATCTCTGATCACATCCAAGAATGGAGATGTTAGAAGAGTTTGATTAAGGTACCAGTCCCACTAGCATTCCTACTTGAGTGGTTCGTTAAGTATTTGGTCCCACATCTATCCAAAGACGTCGCAATGTCGGGAGTGTTTTCCGAAGAAGATGACATCATGAGAGCTCAACATCTTGAGCTAATTTATTCTCAGTCTGGTTTACTTTACGAGATTTTTCCGAATGCACCACGATCCATACTTGATAAAACCAGATAGAGAGTTGGACCACATGCCGATGGTATTGTAGGTTCAGTACAAACAAAGTCTGCTGAACAACTGACAAAACAATTGCAGCAATTGTCTATACAACACACAACGGCCAACCAAACTACTATTTCAGCTACTCCCCCTACCCAAACATCAGATGTACACAGTGTGCAATCGACAAATCCAAAGGCCACCCAGCAGCCCGATGGAAAGAAAAAACAACGTAAGAAGGGTAAGAGGGATAAGAAACCCACTAATAATGTTGGTGGGGGAAACACCGAGAAGCGGAAGGTGAAGTATCCATGCAACCTGTGCGTGGAAGACCACCTGACCCACCAGTGCCCTCAGCTTGCAGAGGCCCAAAAGTTTGTGTCACAGCAGTAGCCTGTTGTGTTAACGAATCCATTCCAACATGGGAAAAACCTAACCCAAGCCTCTACAAGCGCAGAAGGGGGTAGTTAAGGACCCTCTCCATCTCCAAACAATCTTGCATCTGCGAATGTGTATATGATGAAAGGTGATGCTTTTATATCGACTAGAGCACATGACTATACTAAGCCAAGCACCTCTGAGAAAGGTAAAGAAGATGAAATCCCATCTCTTCCTCTCCAGATCGAGAATACTTTGGGTGAAACAATGATAGGCATCCCAAAAGGTGCATTCAATAAAGCTTCTCACAACCCAAATGCAAGGGCCGCCCAAAACTATTCTGTGGTGGAGCATTTGTCTCAAACCCCTTGTGCAATGTCCGCTTTGGAGGTCCTCCAAAGCTACCCTTCCCAGAGGAAAGCTTTGTTAGCCGTTTTAGAATCTGCCGAGACTTGTAATCTGGGTACAATCATGTTGGATACAATCGACTTAAAAACTTGTCTCCCTTACCATGTAGCATTTCAGATAGTAGTGGCTTACCCCATGAAAAATTTTACTCGAAACATTTTCCGCACGATGGTTGATGAGGGTGCCTCGACATGCATCATGTTGTTGGCATGTTGGAAGGCCATTGGCCATCCCGTTTTGTCTCCATCGCCTACTCTTCTTACCACTTTTGAAGGTCATTCATTCCTACCACATGGCATCATCCCCTCTTTCCCCGTGCAGTTAGGAGGGAATATCGTGTGCATTGAGGTAGAAGTAGTCGACGCATCCCTCGACTACAATCTCTTGTTAGGTAGGATTTGGACCTATGCCATGCAGGCAGTGGTCGCTACATCTTTCTGGGTCTTGTTGTTTCCACATGAGGGTCGGATCATGACCATTGATCAATTGTCCTTCTCCTAACCTGACCCTTCATTGGGGGCATCTGTGGTCCCAATGATTGATAATCCTCAATCGGGCGTTGTCAACGTAGGGGTTGGTTTGTGCCCACCTTTGATGGGTACTTTCGATTACCCGCCTCCTCAAGGAGATGTCAAGTTCATATCAGACCACCATAAGGTTGAGATTTTCCAAGTTTCATCGTTTCACACGACTTACTTCAACGATCCTTGGATTCTTCCTTCCCCATTAGCCACGATGGAAGGGATAGCGCACCATGGTATGTCCATGCCCTTGTCCACGGTAGAAGCAGTGTACTCTTTATTCCAACAAGCTTCAGCTGACACCGATCCAAATCCCACACAAGAGTTAGATCCGATTCCAGAGCCTATTTGGGCTCAAGGTTCCCTCGCTGATACTGATTTGTTAGACTTAGTCTTGCTCTCAGACGAAGCAATCATTGAAGCAATGACTAGTCTGGACAAACCCTGGGACGATTTCCATCATAGATCTTACTTCCTCCTAGAATTATGAATATTTGAGGCAGGGGAATTCACTTTGACTATGATTGGAGACAAGTCTTGTCCTATCAACCCCTTGGCTACACACGTTGTTTATGCCGACGGAAATATGGCAACCATCGCTGAAACGATTCCTATAGATATCTCCAAAACCCCTGGTGTCGTGGAAAATATATTTTTCAGAGAAGACTGCTCCCCCAAGACGATGCCAAGCATCAACCCATGAAG
The DNA here is from genome assembly GCA_010110895.2 of Picea sitchensis. Lineage (NCBI taxonomy): Eukaryota > Viridiplantae > Streptophyta > Pinopsida > Pinales > Pinaceae > Picea > Picea sitchensis. The sequence continues at coordinate 577,644 of SNQJ01S0000186.1, forward strand.
TGTCAAGCATGAGCAATATTTGTTGTCTTTCATGCTCCCTTTGAAATCCTAAAGCAACATCTGGCAAGACTGCATTTATATTTTTCGATCTCGTTCGGATTAACTGAGAAAAACAAAAAATGACGAGTCTTCTTTTAAGCCCTTTTCAGACCCTCTAAACATGAAAATATTGTCGAGCGATCTTGTTGACCTTCACGCTCGTTAAACTGAAATTTTAAGGCACGTCTGTCCGGCGGTAGTTTACCCCTTTTTCGGTCCGCATGGTCAACTGTACGAACAAAGGTATACTCTTGAGGCCTCGGTTCTCTAGAAGAGTATTCTCAGATATAATTTTAACCCTTTTTCGGGCCTGAGGGACTAAATTTATGAAAAAGGAATCCCCATGGAGTCCATAGTTAAGATCTTTTCAAACTCCCTAAAATTGAAAAGATCGTCGAGTGATCTTATTCTTTCACACTCGTTAAAATGGTTCAGAAGAACATTCCTGATGGAGTCTATAGTTAAGATTTTTTCAGACTCCTTAAAAATGAACAAATGGCCGAGTGATCTTGTCTTTATCACACTCGTTAAAATGGTTTTGAATAGATGTCTTGTTGGTGCTAGTTTACCCATTTTTCGAACCGACTAAGACTACCTTCGAAAAAGGTACCCCATTGGAGTCTCCTTTTACATTTTTTCAGACTCTCTAAATATGAAAAATCGTCGAGTTTACCTTCTCTAAGATGATTAAAATTACATCGAAGGGCGTTACCATTGTGTGTTTTTTTAACCAAATTTGCATACCTGCGTCTTTGACCTAATGTCAGATCCATGTTTCTCTCAATTGAACCATCTGAAGCATGCCTTATACACAAGCCCTGTAGCACTTTGCCTCTGCGTCTTGACACCTTTGGCCCCTGGAGGATTTTTCTCGAGTGTCCTTCTCTTGCATATGTCCCTTTTCCCTGAGCATCCCTGTGTTCCGTGCACTTGGAACCAGTATGTTTGCGACACTTGATCCTCCTTTGTAACGTAGCATTCTTTTATTCTTTTTCCAAAATTATTGAAAAAGACAANACAAAAAAAAAAAAAAAAAAAATCAAATATACCCCAAAAAGAGGAAGGGAAAAGTATTTTCTTTTTATTTGGTAGCACAATGAGTCGCCCTTGGAAAAAGCACATCCTTCCATTTGTTAGTCAAGCTATGGGATTTAATATGACCTTAGGAAGTTGTTCTCGCTACATAGAGTTGTGTCCTCCTCCTTTTGGTTATTCTTCCAAACATATGGAGATTTTGCGTTGCCTCTTACATCGTGAACTTATGTCAATTCCATGCTACCTGAGTCTCATCATTTTTCGTGCTATTGTCCAAGGGAATTTTTTACCAAGCCTGAGTCGGCCCCTCTGCAGTTTGTCTCTTGCACTCATGACCGGCCATCCCGAAAGTCCAATCAAGTCTTTGTTCCAAATCAATGAAGCCTTCAGTCTGATCATAAAAGATTCTCTAGTCCATGACTGACGAGCTGTCAAAGACCTCTGGGTAGTGAAGTTGTACACTCATATTACACTCCTACCCGAGTTTTGAGGATTTTGAAATTGTTGCTCGAGCTCTAAGTACCTCATCTCCAGCCATCAGGCCTTATCATCTTTTAGAAGATGGATACTATACATGTATCTCTTTTTTGATTTCGAGATCTATCTCTGTTGTGTATTGCTCGCGGCTGCACTTTATATAGTTATATGACATGTATCTATAGTTTATTTGATTGGTAGCCATGATTTTATTTCATCCTGAGCATGGGTATGCCTGCCTCGGTGAGACAATTGTTATTTTGCAAATGGCACCTCCCGATTTCTGGTCCCTGGGCTCACTTGTTTGGAACGTTGGTGAAGATTGATAATGTATTTCGGCCATCAGATGATCTTCTGACCTCACACATTAGGGGGCATCTATTATAACCCTAATTTGCACCAGACATGCTTACCTGGCATCAAGCCTTCTCATATTCCTTCTTTTCCAAACCACTAATGAACAACTCTTCTAAAAAACTCATTTTTTAAAGGTACACGCTAGCTGACCCACTACAACCCGCGTGTATCTACAGTGTCCACACTATCTGACCCACTACATCTCGCGTGGACCTACAGAAGAACGAAAAAAGGAAAGTTGTTGACGGAACACACAGCTTTGGGCAAGTTAACTAAACCTTTTGGCCATGCATGGTCGGTCATTCGACCAAATACCTATCTCCTTCTAGCCTATAAAAGAAGGGGTAAGGGTCCCATTTGAGAGGAGGAAAATCATATTAAAGAGACTATACCCAATTGAGCATTCCCCTTGTCCCAACCTTTATCCCTCCTTTTGCAAAGAGAAATATAGAGCAAAGCAATTGGAGGACAGTTGAAGAGGAGCCCAGGACCAGTTTCGAGGAGTAGTGCCGACCACATATTGTAAGTTTACTCTTGTTAAGATTAATACAAAAAGGAATACTTTTCCCATCCCACCATATCATGTGTTCGAGTTGAATGTTTATTTTATGATATTGTCACAAATAACCCAACAAATAGTATATGAAATTCATGTTCGCATCTTTTTGTGTGTTCATGTGTGAATGCAGGTCAGCTTTGGGAGGAGGCTTGCAATCAAAGAGTGAGTGAAAGAAAAAGGATTGACATCAAACGAAGGAATTAAGGTAGAGTTATCAAATCTCAGTTACACCTTTGTATTGCATGAATGTGGGGTTTTGTGTTGGGAGAATACGAAAGAGTAGAGGCCTTTGAAATGGCCATTTTTTGCATGCATGATTAGAGCCCTTAAATGCTAGGTCCATAGGAGGGATTCCCACCCACAACATTAAGGTATTCAACTGTACCTCAAGCATATGACCTCACATCTCATCCTGCTTTCCAAAGAGTCCTTCCAAGGTGGTCCAGATCTCATTTGGAGTATTTCATGCGGCAACATCAAACCATATATCAGTGGAGATTAACTCAATATGTAATCATGTGTCTGAATCATTACAGTTCACCCATCTGGTTTTCTCAAGAACTGATGTAGGTTTTGTTTCTGTCGCCATGCAGTCCTTTTCTTTTGAGTTGGAATGACCTTCAACTTCCATTCAAAATAGTTGTATGATGTGAGTGTTATCACCAGACTTGATTGAAGAAGTTGCATCGCCTCCATCCCTGTTATTGATTCTGAAAAGATCCTGAAAACCTAGATCATGGATTCTGAGATATGACAGACGGTTCTATGGCAACTATAGATATGATAAAACAACTATATCTCCTAAAATAAGATCTGGGTTTTGGAGATTTTTGGTGAGCATGAGAATACCTATGTTATACGTCTCTGGTCAAAAAATTTGAATGTATCTATGCAGACGGTCGCGGTATATGAGCACTATATTTCGTTCAAAGTCTTTTTTGGAGGCAGGCCAAAGGCCAAAGTGGAAAAATCAAGGAGTTTTTGGGAAAGAAATCATGCACAAGGAAAGCGACAGCTGGAAGGAAACACAACACTCACGCATGCAAGGAAAGCAACAACTGGAAGGAATAACATCATGCACGTATGGGAGGAATACCTAACGACGGTAGGGTTAGGGTTTTGGTAAGGTATTGTAATTGCTAAAGAGCTAGAAATGTATAAATATAGATATCGAGGTATTATAGAGGGCCCTGATTGTTGTTGCTATGGTAGTTACACATGAATTGATGCGATATGTAAGGGTTTTTGCTGTATGACATATTTGGTATAATGTTTTGAGCTATAGGGGACGAGGGAGGGTAGATCTTGAGGGTTAGTTCATAGGCTGGGGAGCCTGGTTCAATCTAGTTTGCCTCATATAGATCTTACCCGGCTGAGAAGAGTTGTAAGCATGTGACGTTGTAGATGCAAAAATAATATAATAAAAGAGTTGGGAGCCAAATCTCTGTGAACATATCCCCAGGAGGGGGGTGAACCACGGTAACATCTGTGTTATGTGATGAATGCATACATAACTTTATCATATTTCAGTAGTTATCTGTTATGCTTAATAAATGAGTTGTTATATTTCCCACGTATTCGTAAATGACAATGTATTGCAGTTACGGTTGTAATAATGATTCAATATTCATTATTCATATCTCACACTCAATCTTAGGCTGTAAACACATGAGTCTTACAACCACCCATTAAATCTATCTCGGGTGAGACTGCACAACGCATTATGTGTGTTGTGTTGCCTTCTGGTTTACCAGGAGGGCCGATAGTTTTAGAGGCTTTGTTGGAAACCCAATAGACATGAAACCTAGGTTAATAAACTCAGACAGTATAGAGGAATAGTAACCAACAAATGGTTTTGTTTCCATTGGTAGGAACATGAGAGGGTTGAGTAGATGAGATAGGTTGAGCAAGAAAAGAGCGAAGAAAATAAGAAAGCAATGAGCCATTAAAATGGGATGTTGAGACCTTGGAATCCCACAAAAGCAGAGATTGAAAGCTGGATAATAACAAAAGAGCTAGAATTTGCATAGAAAGACAATAGAAACCCTAGAGTAACACCCCACAAGTATCTTGAGAAATACGTGTTTATTGATTTGCATGAAGTCTTTTTCTGCAATTTTCCACACTTATTGCAGGAGTGGATACTAAGGTTGAAGGATAACCAAGCAATGAACTGTATTCGACAACTAGAGTGGACCCTAGTATAGATTGAACAGTTACAACATGTGAACAACAAGTTCACCCGTGTAGTAGACTTTTGGCTTGACAGTATTGTGGCAGGTTTTATAATAGAGTTTGCACTAGACACAACGAAGTTGTACAATGCAACGAAGCAAGAATTTCTATGCATACCTCGAGGAAGGTACATTCGATCATTGTATACTTCTATTAAGATACTGATGTATAATAAAGGTGTAATGACAATGGAGTCAGAAAACTAAACTTCCCTGCGTGCATCAGGGAAAGGGGGGAAGCAATGACAAAGAAAGGAGAAATGGAAGGAGGAAAGGATATGGGAAAGAAGGAGGAGCCTTTGGACCCGATCATGATGGATGATGACCAGATCAAGCAGATCATGGCGACAACTGGAAAGATGTGTAGAGAAGTACCCTACCAATACAAGGTGAACACCAAGAAGAGAGCCATAGTCGCGAAGGAAGGCTTGGCGAGTGATGAGGAAGAGGTAGAGTATCTTCAGGTTGTGGAGTAGATTGAGGAAATCCTACGTGCAACATATGAGAGGAAGACGAGAGGTCCAAGAGTGAGAAGAGAAGGCAACAATCCTATCCATATTAATGTCAATGTGGAACCCATAAACCCATGTGAGACTAATACACCAAAGATAACACCACCATTTAGGAAACCGAAGTTCAAAAGAAGTCAAACAGCAAGAAGTACATCTACATAAGGAAAAGCAACTGGAGGAGCAAGTTTAGGTAGCACTAGTAAAGTATCTACACTGCGCGGAGGTAGTAGCTCAGCATTTAGAATGGAAGGACATGATCCCACCATCAGGTTACCATAATTTCGAGGCAAAGTAGAAGAATACCTTGAAAAACACTTGTTCATTTGTGCAAAGATTTGGGAAGCAAAGAATATCATTGATGAATATACCAAACTTGCACAAATATCTATTACTCTAAGAGACCGCACACTAGACTGGTACATGAGTTTAGACGCAAACAGTACCCCTAGGATGACAAGGACATTGTCCGACATTAAGAAGTTACTCTGATAAATGAGTTCCATAAGATGAGGTCAGAGGATCAATACATGAATGAGATGATCGGAATAAGACAGAAACCATGAGACTCTGTATGGGAGATTGATCAGAGATTCAAGCAACTGAAGGGAAATTTAAAATATCTCATGAACGAGATGCGACATCGACACCTATTTGTCAACTCACTTCTCCCACACTTAAAATACCCTTTGCGACAAAAAAATTTCCAGATGCAGGCAAAGGATTTGCAAGCAGCCTTGTAACTGGAATAGAACCAGTACCAGCAGACAGATCCAGCCATCAAAGAACTAAAGGAGGATCTGAAGAACTTAACGTTTCAGCTAAACCAGAATAAGAACAAGGACAAACAAGACATTGTTTGGTGTACTACATGCAAGACAGAAGGACACCACAAGAATGAATGTCCAACATTCATGCAATATATGGCTGCAGGAATGCCAAATATGTTACCAACAGGAGGACTATGGTGTGAAATATGCAAGAAACTGGGTCATGATCCTTATCACTGCACGATGATGAAGAAATACCAAACAGTCTCGAATATTTCATATTGCACCTTTTGAAAGTCAGTGGGCCATGATGACAAAGATTGTAGAACCATGGAGTTGTTGCAAGAAATAACATCAGATGCATACAAAGTGTAGGAAGAAATGATGACTGGGCAAGACGCACCACATTTTAATCAAGGTCCAGCTCCATACAACACTACGCAACAACAATATAATGTTGCGCAATAGCCATATAATCACGTGCAACCGCAATACAACACAACACAACCTCAGTACAATACCACGCAGTATAATCAATCAGGCACCTCAGTACAACACGTCGAGAGGAGATAGAGAAGGATAGAGAGGTGGAGGAAGAGTAAGAGGAGGTTTCAGACGAGGTAGAGGACCAGTGGTATGTCACAATTGTCAACAACCGGGACATTATGCAACGAAATGTCTGCTTCCACCAACAACTTGTATGTACTGTCGCGCATCGGACCATGATACAGAGGAGTGTCCGATACTATTAGTAACTATCCAAGAAAAGAGGAACCAAAACAACCAGAATGTTCAATGGATTTCAGCTGAAGCAAGGGATGAAGGACTAAACATCAATATAGTTACTCGCAGAGGAGCTAAAATAGGAAATGACATAGCTCGACAAGAACCAGTACAAAACCAATGGGTAAAGAAGAACTCTGAACCAAGGAAACAGTTCAATGTGTAGAACGAGAAGGAAATATTTAAAGAATCTAGACAATAATTTTAGAAGGAAGACATAGCGTCGACTTCAACTGCGCAACAAAACAAGGAAGCACTAGAGTACGAGATGCCTCCATTATTGGATCATACCAATGAAATGCAACCCAAGGGACAAGTAAGTACAATCAAAAGATTTTTGAAATCATGTGTAAAAGTATTAAATGATCCATCATTTGTGAAAATATTGCAAAACATACTAGAAAAATGTAGCATCGAGACAGAAGGAAAACTAGAACCAAAAACAGTCAATCACCTTCACACAAGAACAAGAACAAGTAGGGAATTTAGACTGAATGCCAACATTGGAGATTTCAATATGGGAGACATCATACTGGATCTAGGATCGGAAGTTAATGTATTACCAAATAAGACATGGCAATGCATGGGAGATCCCACATTAGGTTATTCATCTATTCAATTGAAACTGGAAAACCAACACAGAGTCCTACCAATTGGTAGACTGAAAGGAGTGACAGTAGACCTGGATGGAGTGTGCACTAAAGCCGATTTTGAAGTCATTGAAATAGTGGATGACACAACACCGTATCCAACACTACTTGGTATGGATTGGGCATTTGACAACCAGGCCATAATCAACTTGAATACCAGGAAAATGACATTTGAGTCAGGAGAATACAGAGTCATTGCGCAATTAGACCCATCAAAAGGGGAGAGGTTTGTAGAACCTACTTGCCTAGACTTAGAGGAAATCGACCATTTGTACAAAACAACTATGCATGATGAGGATTACGTAAACCCAACTACAGACGAGATACTCAGTTGGTGGAGCATCACTTCATGTGCAATAGATTCAGATATTGGTTTAGAGAACTAGAAAAAAATGCTACATGAAGTATCCACAAGGAGATATGCAATAATAGACCACGCAGTAAGATGGGTAGGCACATAAATCAGAGAACCACCCAGTTTCCATGGAGTAAACGATTTGGAAACATTCTTAGCACAGTATGAAGATAAAGTCTTAGAGAACCAGAGACTGTTAGCACTTGATCTAGCACTCAAGGCCACACCTGCAATATGGTGGGGTGCACATAAAGAGACCATCACAGACTGGTACCAATGTAAGAAGTTACTGCGCATAAGCTTCGACGTAGAATAGAAAAACAACAAACAACAAAAGTATGATGGACAAAGAGAACCAACGGAGAACTTGGAGGAGTGTAAAACGTGGTGGAAAATGACACCCCCAGAGGAATGGCCTCACCATTTTATACACACTCTGGAGGGCATACCAACAAACTGGTATACAAACCAAGAATTGTGCAAAGGAACTACGACCTGGATGACATTGCAACATAATTTTACAGTCACTTTCTCATTCAAGCATGAGAACCCCAACATAGATGTCTCTCTTAAAAAGATAAGAGTAGTGGTATTCATTACAACACCAGAAATAGAACTTATCACAGAAAAGCAACAACAGAACAAACAAACAGTCAAGGAATTTTTGTCTTGTTACCATGTGCAAGAGGAAGCACCAGACGAAGATGATTTGCGCGATATTCAGATTGAAGAAGCGGAAGGAGAAAGAGAGGTGGAAGGACCACCCATAGAATCAGAAGCTATTGCCACACCGATCAAGGTAAATAAAGTCAACATTGGGACAACTGAGCATCCCAAGATGGCCAACATTGGAGACTAATGGGATGAACAAACAATAGGAAGCATAACAGAGTTGTTGCATGAGTACAGTGACCTGTTTCCCACAACATTTACAGAGATGAAGGGTATATCCGGAGGTCTAGGAGAAATGAAGATACCACTTAGACCTGAAGCGAGGTCAATCAGACAATGACCATATAGATTAAACCCAATATATAAGCAAAAATTCAAAGTTGAGATCGATAGGATGCTTGAAGATGGAATCAGAATGGATAAGCCTGATGGTAGTTCAGGACAAGAAACAAGGAGGGATCGGGATATGCATCGACTTAAGGAAGTTGAACGATGCATGCCTACACGATCCATTCCCGACACCTTTCACGGATGAAGTGTTAGAAAACGTAGGTGGACACGAAGATTACTCATTCATTGATGGATTCTCAGGCTACCATCAGATCAAGATAGCACAAGAAGAAAGATACAAGACCACATTTGCGAGAGAATGAGGATCCTACAAATACACAGTCATGCCGTTTGTACTGAAGAATGCACCAACAATTTTTTCCAGAGTAGACATTGTTGTGTTTAAGGAATTCATCCATCAATTCCTAGAAGTATACCTGGACGATTGGACAGTCTACATTTTGTTGAAATACCATGTAGAAGTATTATGCCTGATGCTAGAAATATGTAGGCAGTGCCAAATATCACTGAACATAAAAAAATGCATATTCTGAACACCGTTTGGGATACTGTTGGTCCATATAGTGTGAAAACAAGGTTTATTAGTAGATCCTGCAAAGATTGCAGTAATTGTTAACTTACCACCACCAAAAATAGGCCGCCAATTAAGAGCGACATTGGGATACATAGGATACTACAGGAAATTTATCAAAGGATATGCACATATTACTACACCAATGGAAAAGATGCTAAGAAAGGATACAAAATTTTAGTGGAAGGATGAGTGCCAACACAGTCTGTATACCCTGAAGGAAAAGATGGTCGCCGCACCGATATTAGTATTTCCAGACTAGGTGAAGCCATTCCATGTGCATGTAGATGCATCAGCCATATCACTCAGAGCTATCTTGGCATAGCCAGGAGTGGGAGACTTGGATCACCCAATAACATTTGCAAGAAGAAAGTTATCTGACTCAGAGTAGAACTATAACACTGTGAAGAAGGAAAGCCTAGCTATGGTCTACGCACTGCAAAAGTTCAAACATTACTTACTGGGGAAACAATTTAAGATGTTCACAGATCACTCAGCCCTGAAATATCTAGTCAACAAGCCAGTGTTGGGGGGGAGAATCTATCGCTGGTTACTACTATTTCAAGAATTTGACTTTGAAGTAATCGTCAAGCAAGGAAAATTGAATGCAGGACCTGACCACCTATCAAGAGTCACAAATGGAGAAGAACCTATGAATTTAGAGGAAAAATTTCCATATGCACAACTATTTTCAATACAGATCGTTGATGAACACTTCACAGATATCATTCAGTACTTGAGCATAGGTACTGTGCTTCAAGAGTATAACACTGCGCAGAAGAAAAACCTGGTAGTCCGCGCTGTCGACTATCAACTAATTGCATGACACCTATACAAAATGAGCATAGATAGCATCTTGCGAAGATATGTGTTAGAACATGAAAGACCACAAGTTTTAGTAGAAGCCCACGAAGGAATAGAAGGAGGGAATTATGTAGGCAAATCCACCGCATAGAAGGTATTACGCGTAGGAATATGGTGGCCAACGATTCACAGAGACTCAAAGGAGTACTGTCAAAGATGTGATGTCTGTCAAAGGGTAGGCAAACCCAACAGAAGGGATGAGATGCCATTACGAACACAAGTAACATTACAGGCATTCGATAAGTGGGCAAACTTTGTGGGACCAGTCAACCCACCAACAAAAAGAACAGGAGCTAGGTACATTATCACCGCGATAGAGTACCTAACAAGATGGGAGGAGGCCCCACCAGTGAAGGATTGCAGCGCAGAAAAAACAACGCACTTCTTATTTGAGCAAGTCATCACTCGATTTGGGTGTCCAAGAGTTTTGATGAGCGACCAAGGCACACACTTCATAAACAACACCATTAGTGTTATGACTGAAGAGTTTGAAGTCCATCATCAAAAAAGAACACCATATCACCCACAGGAAAATGGTACAGTGAAAGCATTTAACAAAATCCTCGAGAATGTGCGGACAAAGATCTGTAATGTCAACAGGGACAACTGGGAACTCAAAGTACCAACATTATTATGGGCCTACAGGACTACGTGCAAAAATTTGACAGGGCATGCACCATTTAAACTAGTCTATGTCCAAGAAGCAGTGGTTCCATTAGAATTTTTAGTACCAAGCTTGTGCGTAGCAATAATCACACAAATGACAGAACGAGGCGTAGTACAGGAGAAACTAAATTAGTTAATGAACATGGAGGAAGATTGGATCTTAGCATGATTCCACCAATAAGTTCAGAAAGAAAGGGACAAAGCTTGGCATGATAGACACATAAAGAAGAAAACTTTCAAGGAAGGAGATCTAGTACTGATGTATGACAACAAATTGTTTTAGCACCCAGGAAAGCTAAGAATGCATTGGCTAGGACCGTACGAAGTAAAATATGTCACATATGGAGGAGTTGTACATTTTAAATACTTATAAGGCGCAGAACTCAGAGGAATGATCAATGGGATTCGACTGAAGCTGTACAAGGACAGTCGACCACCCACCGCATAGTAAAAAAAATAAAAAATAAAAACAATATATTGAAAAAGAATCAAAAGGAAAGAACTAAACCAAAAGGGGCACAGTGCGCCAGAGAAAGAAAAATTATGCACACTTAAAAAAACGAACGCGACAAGGAGAAGGACAACGGTCACATACAAAAGGGAAACAAGCAGGAAAAGGAAAGTCGACAAAAGAAGGACGACATGACAACACTAGGTGGAAGTAAAGGACGACAAGGACCAATGGGATGCCACATTAAAATGAACCAACTAGAGACGGCAAGGCAGAGTAATGGCAAGTATGAAACCTCTAGAGATGCATTGAACCTGCAGTTAAGGTGGATTAAACCCATAATGAAGGAAGCATCATCGAAAATATTCATGGGAAACCCATACAACACATGGACGCAGGAGAAAACAGTCTATTCGTGAAAAAGAGAAGACAGAGAGTGATAGAGATCGAAAAGCACAGAGCGAATTCACTGAGGTCACATAGACCATTCGAACCCAGAAAATGTTCGATATTCCATGCCATCACCCAAGCAAACAGAATCAAGCTAGAGTGCCAGACCAACCAGAGCCAAAACCAAGTCATGAGGACAAGTGAAAGAAGGTGAACAATAGCTATCGAAGATCGTCAATGTCGACAAAATCCCATCTCCAGACACAACACCGGTGAACCCAACACCTATACTAGAAGAAATCTCGCATCTGACACTAGAGGGAACAAGTACAGATATACCGGCAGAGGTACAGGAGTAGCTGAACCAGGACGCAGAAACCCTAAAGAAGGAATAACCAGAGAATGTTGAAGTAGCTCTAAGAGTTAATGGAATGATGTCGATTCGAGAATCAATAGTTGATCCAGACGAGTCTCAAATGACCATATCATACCACCCACAAGAAGGAACAACCGAAGATGTCACGGGTCAGCTGGAATGGCATACTGAGGAACAACCGAAAGTCACTCGAACTTCAATCCAACCACCACCATCGAAGAAAGACAAGATACAGATACCCAGGTCACCTCGCAAGAAACCTGCAACAGAAATCGTTCTACCGCGTATACTAGATGGGGTACAGGTAGGACCAAACCTAATGGGTCATATAAGGAAGCTCAAATACTCGGACCACAATGTCGCAGATGAAGACAAGTTTCTAGAACTTGCAAAGAGAGTGTACATGGAGACCGTGGGCACAAATCCATTTGGGGAACCGATTGATAAACAACTCTAATGGGAAATAGGGTTGGAGAAGACAGGAATTTTAGGTCTGGTAGACCTACCACATTTTGGTAGGGGTCAGCACGCAACCACATGCGTCAAAAAGTTTCTAGAATTCACGCATGGCGGGGACATCTGGTTGGGCAAGCTCATGTTCATAGACATAGATCTTATAGCCCGAAAACAAAGGCCCAAAGAACACCTCCAGAGTATACGATCATAGATGACGATGGAGAGATGATAGCCCAAATGGTCCAGGATTGTCTATCTGAGGACTTTGACCATGTTGTGCACCATAGGGATAGGATTGAAGAGCAACTGGAAGACATGTGATAACTCCTCAAACAAATCGGGGAAGGGGCAACAAGAAGTACGGGAACATAACCATCAACACCACAGATGGAGGAAAGAGTGGAAGTAGAAGAACGAGATCTAGTCCATCCATTACCGCACCTGAACGCAACGTTCCACATCACACTCAGTATGTTGCGCATGGATGATATTGTTGGGCAGACACCCCTGAAGGACTTAAGACAAATCCAACTGGTGTTGACGTGGATGCCAACTAGGGCACTACACAAGTTGTAGGTTAGCACACGCCACGAGGTACAATCTCACGCACACAAAGACTTAGTCAAATTGCAGAAGGAAACAGAGAAATGAGGCACACTATAAATAGTCTATGAGAAGGATAAATATGAGACCCAGGAGGAAAGGGAGCGCATAAAAGGATTGGAACAGAAAGTGGCAGGAACTTATGAGAATATTCCACAGGTCGCGTAGAGAGATGAAATCACAACAGCAAAAAAGATTGATCGGATTGCATAGGAAATCGATCAATATCAGAAGGAGATCGAGAATCTTTGAGAGCAACGCATACCAACCACTCCACCAACAGTGAAGGAGCAAAAGAAGCATGAAGCAAAAACACAACTGCAGGAGATAGAGAAGCAGGCCATCACAACAATTGACTTGTTTGATAAAGCAACGCAACTGTGGACTAAGTTAGAGGAGGATCATCAGGTCCAAAAGTGGGACAAGGAAGAAGACAAGATCAATGCAACGATCCAAGATCTAAAGAAAAATCAAAATAAAATGCGAGTCACAAAATGAATCAAAGGGGCGCAGGACATGAAGAGATTTCAAGCAGAGCTAACTACTGTGCAAACCCAGAAACAAGAGCGGCAGGCTCAAATGGAACCATTGCAAGAACGGGTATCAAAAGTCTTGACACAAGCAGAGGAATCCAAGGAACATATAGCACAGACCCGGGCAGAGTGTGTGGAATTGATTAGTGATGAAATTTCAGTCCAAATAGTGGACACACTCAAGGAGAAGATTGCGTAGGTGCAAATATAGGAATCAGAGCTTAAGGAAAAGTTCCAAGCGATCACCAAGGAGATCGAGGAAGAACACAAAGGTTAGGTGGCTCAGGATGAGCCACATGTCAGTGTTGGGGGCCTGTTAGAGGCAAACCAAAGGCCAAAGCGGAAAAGCAAGGCGTTTTTGGGAAAGAAAGCATGCACAAGGAAAGAGACAGCTGGAAGGAAACACATCACACACGCATGCAAGGAAAGCAACAATTGGAAGGAAGAACAACACCCACACATGGGAGGAAGACATAACGATGGTAGGGTTATGGTTTTGGTAAGGTATTGTAATGGCCGAAGAGCTAGAAATGTATAAATATAGATACCGAGGTATTATAGAGGGCCCTGATTGTTGTTGCTATGGTAGTTACGCATGAGTTGATGCGATATGTAAGGGTTTTTGTTGTACGACCTATTTGGTATAATATGTTGAGCTAGAGGGGAAGTGGGAGGGTATATCTTGAGGGTTAGTTCGCAGGTTGGGGAGCCTGGTACGATCTAGTCCGCCTCATATATATCTTACCCGACTGAGAAGAGTTGTAAGTGCGTAGCGTTGTAGATGCAGAAATAATATAATACAAGAGCTGAGAGCCAAATCTTTGTGAACGTAGCCCCAGGAGGGGGGTGAACCACTATAACATCTTTATTATGTGATGAATGCATGCATATCTTTATCATCTTTTTAGTAGTTATCTGTTATGATTAATAAATGAGTTGTTATATTTCCTGCATATTCGTAAATGACAGTGTATTGCGTTTATGGTTGTAATAATGGTTCAATATCCATTTCTCATATCTCACACTCAATCCTAGGTTGTAAACACATGAATCTTATAGCCACCCATTAAATCTATCTCCGGTGAGACTGCACAACGCATTCTGTGTGTTGTGTTTTTGTCTGGTTTACCAGGAGGGACGATAGTCTTAGAGGCTTTGTTGGAAACCCAATAGACATGAACCCTGGGTCAATAAACTCAGACAATATAGAGTAATAGTAACCAACAATCTTTGATACCCAATTTGGTGCACAAGGTATGGAAAATATTGGTGAAATCTGGTACTTTCTAGTCCCTTTCCTGACACAGCATGGTCTTTCTTGTGTATTGGTCCTTGTAGCTTCCAACAGGGTAGTACTATTCTTTAATGGAATCCCTAAAGGAATCCCATGTGGGGGAAACCACAAATATTGCAGATTCCTCTCTGGCTCTTTTCTTGGAGTACGTATCCCACCAATCCTTAACACGGGGGATGACCTTGAGGAGTGCAAAAGCAATCTTTTCCCTATCAGAAAAATTGTGGACCGAAAAATAACCTTCGAGCATATTCAACCATTTATCTACAACATCCACATCTATTAGTCCTTCAAATAACAAAATATCAAAATTTACTTGTACCTTGAAGGGGGTTGCATGACCACTTGATGAAGATGTGTCTCCTGTGGGCAACCGCCGAAGGATCTGTGCAAAGTTGTCCATCATTTTGTTCCTTTGTCACGCAAGGACTTCCTCAAGCAACAATTTAAAAGGAAATCCTGCTCCATCAACTTTCTTCTCGTCCCCCATGAGTTTTTGTTGGGCTCAGTGCGACCGATCTTGCAAAGGCTCGACTGGTTCGAGTCCCAACTTCTTGTACCCAGATCTTGTCGGGGACATGCACGAAAAAAACAAAAAACAAATGAAGAGAAGACCTCTCTGATACCACTGATCCAGATTAATGAGCGGAATGAAATGAATAATAGATTGAATACAATAACACGGAGATACATATAAAAACAACAAATATCCAGTGAATAATAACTTCTATTGAATAAAGAAAATAGGTTGAAACTGTAAAACTACAAAACAAAACAAAACTTGCTCGAATGGTGGTAGCTATCTATGAGAAGACATGTGGTTGCTATGTGCATCTTCTTGAGTAGAATGATTACATGAGGCTCCAGAGGCCTTTTTAACATTACTCATGAATTCCAAAACCCTATACATCCAAAAACCCTAACTCTAGGAGATGAAATGCCAAAAGTTATGTGGGCCTCGATGGGTAAGTTGGTACCTCAACTTCCCGAGGTCGTAACTTTTTCATACAGCCTCCATTTTACACGTGTGATGGCCTGTTGGAAAGGTATTTTCAAGAACTACACATTATGTCGTCAAACTTTGATTTTGTTTACAGTTTGACTATGGCAAGACAAAAAAACACTTTTTAGGGCCCCAAAACAACCCTAGAAGTACAAAGAGATGTACTGACATGAAATTTTCCAAAATAAGCCAGTTGGATTAGGTGGGAGGCCACCAGTCTCCACCTCGAAACTGTGTAGGGCTTCATACAACCCCGGAAGTTTAGAACCCACAATTACAAAGAATTACAAAATAACGTTTTGAACTAAATAAATGTCAAGATGAGCCAATTGGAATAGGTGGGTGGCCATCAATATCCACCTGGATCACCTTGACATGATCATGGTGGTTTCTATGTTTACTTTTGGTCGCCTTAGTTCCATCCGGACGCACACATCTTAGATTATATGCATTTCATACTTTATCTTAAGAAACCCTCATTGGTGGACCAAGCCACAACCGGTAAAACCAAAACCATAAATTATTTCCTAGACAAATTCCAGATGGGTTCCCTATTCCAAATGGTGAGAGGTCTAATTGGAACTTCTTACCGAGGGTAACCCCTACTGTTGACAAAGGGTGATTTTGTTCCACTATGGAAAATTAAAAAAAACATCCAAACTTTTTTTGTAACCACCATGCCTTTTCCTTTGTTCCTTTTTTGGTTTCACAACAAATCGATTTGATTAAAGTTGGAGGATGAGACAACCCAACCCAATGCCAAGGATATGCATGCAATTCTCTACCCATTCACATAATTAAAAACACAGATGCAGATTGGTACATCCCAATGATTGGTTTTTGGCTAGAAATTTTTTGTCAATTTTTGTTTATACCCACACAAAATCAATGCATCGAATTTTAATCTCAAGACGGTATGGGGTTCTCTTAATAAGGTTCACTAACCCAACTGATTTATAGAGCATTTGAAAATCAATGTTGTATCACATTGCATTCAATTCACGATGGTAAATTCCTTAGATGATGGGAAATCATATTTTTAAAAGTATGTGTGGCAACTATAGGTTAACCAATACGCAATGTTGCCTTAGGTTCGAGTTATACAAATGAGGGCCAACGATCTACAAAGGGTTTTTTTGGTAAGAAAATCTCCTCAATGGATTCACCCACCAACACATTAAGAGGGCTAATATTTAGAATGGCCATCCATGTAAGACATTGTAGAAAACTTTGAAAATGATTATGTTTTGGGCAATTGACTAGAGCTAAATGAGTCATAGTCCATCATGGGAATGTATCATAGTGAACAATTCAAGAATTGATAAATGATTAATGTGTTCAACTCCTAAATCAAATAAACAATTCCATATGTACACAAGAGTGATGTGAGTTGTTTGAGTGAATTAGAGAAATGCCAAGATTTAAACAAGCATTCACAAAAAACATCCACACAAAGTCATTTAACCATATTTGGCATAAAGATTCATTTTGGAACTCAAACGAGAAAAAACGGATTTTATAGGGACTTTTATTTTATAGGAAATTGATTACAAGAGAGTGAGCTATGCATGGAACACCTCATTTATTGTTACTCACTTATAGATGGCCTGAACTCAACAAGAATATTTTCTCATGCTTGGCCAAGCACTATATTTTGTCCTATGATCTTCGAGCTCTCCTATTTTCTACCACCCTTCTTCATTTCCTCTTAGCCTCAACTCCCTTCTCTTCCATTCCATTATGACATTCTTCACACATTTCATATTTAATGGGCTAGTCTTGGAAGGCCAAATATCATGATAGTTTGCCTTCCACTTCCAAGTTAAAAGCATTTTGGACTATTCACTCAACTTTGCCTAAATTAAATTGCAAAGATGAGGGTGACAAGATGCTTAAGATCTACTTCACATTATAAACAAACACAAAATTATTTTCAATCATCATCTTGGAGTTTTCTATATCCCAGTATAAATGAGATGTATAATTTCATCCATGCTCAATATAGAGTTGACAATGTGAGATGTGTAATTCCTTGCATGGTCAACATAGAGTTGACAATGTATCATTTAAAAATAATATTAATAACAAACAAACACTTCAATGTTGACCATAAATAAAATATTTCAATGTCCACTTTAAGTAACACACACACACACACACACACACACACATATAAAGTTTATATTGAAATATGTTATTAAAAATAGGAAAATCATTATGGTTAAAACATTTTTTATCTCTCTCTCTCTCTCTCTCTCTCTCTCTCTCTCTCTCTCTCTCTATATATATATATATATAAAGTTGATATTGAAATATGTTATTAAAAATAGGAAAATCATTATGGTTAAAACATGATTTTGATGTGTTGCTCAATATGAGGGAGATTGTAATTCCTTCCATGCTCAATATGGAGTTTTTCAAGGCACTGAATCCATTTAGGTATTCAAAAATGCAATTTAAGCAATGAAGAATTGCAATTTTACCAACAATTACATAGAAAATTCCTGTGATGGTTGCCGAAAAATGTCCAAAAGGTAGAATGCATTTTTAATGATACAATGCAAAATGATTTAGTGCATCATAGTAATGTGACTAAGATAGGAATAGAATACAAAAATAAAATGTGAATAAATGAATGTTAGTATAATAAACATATATTGTTAAAGGGAAATGTACAATGAACACGTATTATTAAAGGAAATTATATAATGATATATTATCAAACTTAGTTCCAATGTTCTAAGTAGTTGCATGTGATTACAACTAGTGTAGATCTACGTTAACTCTTGATCTATAATGCACCAAAAGGGATCAAATCCCTCTAGGGGGGAATCCTTTTTATATTGAAAAAAAATGAAAAAGGGTTTGTGTCTTGAGGGGTTTGTTCTCTCTTGATGCATGCTAGTTCCGAAGTTAAGATGAATTTACCTTAATTGCTAGTTAAAAGGGTACATGATCTAAACATGGAATGCATGGAATGGTGTTGAATAAAGTGTTGTGACACTTTCAAATGTATGGATCGAAAACTAACATAAGATCGTTGCAGAAGCCAAACACATACAATCAAGATGAAAGATACAAGTTGATCATGTGCAAATAATTATAAAGAAATCAATACACATTGTTTTGGGTACATTGAAGGATGAATTTTTTTAACACAAATTAAAAATTTACGGAAGTCTAAATTAACAGAGTGAATTAATAAGTGGACAAACTTGATTGTTTACTTATAAATTTATTATGTGATAGGAATTTTTTCAAAAGTTATAGTTTCCCCCAATTGATAAGAATATTGACCATAAAACTTTGTTAATAAAAACTAAAAATATTGAATTTGTCCACTTATTAAGTCACTCCCAAGTCAATTATATGCTAACTACTTTTTAAGAATTTTTAATTCCTAACTAACCATTTTGGGTGGACTTTGTGAATATATACCATCTTAAATCCCTCTTGCTTATCGTCAGTTAAGAGGGATCAAATCCCTCAAGGTTCAAACCTGTAACATCCTCATTTTTAATCCCCAATTTAGCAATGTATAACTTAAATACAGAATAATAAAATAAAATTTATTGTTGGTTGCAAATGGACACATACGGAGTCATAGGGGATAAGTTTCCACAAGACAGGGGTCCAAGGGGGAATTATTCATGTGTATTAATCCCAAGCCACATTTCTAACTTTTGAGTGTATCAAAGCCTCAATCATTGAATACATGTAAGGGGATGGGTGGGAAAAATCACCTCACATAGTCATTGAGAGCATGGGGATGAGTACAATCAACATTGAGGAATGTGAGAGTCAACATGGATGGGTAAAAGAAAATTTGAATGGGTGTTGTAGACAATTTTCACAAGTGGTTTTTGGGATAGCAAGAGTGTGTTGAGTGTTAGATCTTGAAGGAAGCCATAGTGGGTTTTGTGGGAAGCTTGTTGGAGTTGTAAATGCATGAAGAAGTAGGTTGTTATGCTTGTAAATTGATATTTATGTGGAGGAAATAACCCAGAGTAAGCGAGTTTGTTGTTGTTAGAATTCTTCTTACAACTAGAATTCTTGGAGTCCCTAAAAAAGAGATTTCTTGTCTAACCTATGTTGAAGCCCTAGAGGGAAGTGGGAAGGTTCGAGGGACTATGTGGTAGAGAAGGGGGATCACATTCCTTGGGTTGTACAGGTTGAGAGGAAAAAGAATTGGTGAATTGGATGGTTGTAGGAATTAACTTGCTATGAGTGAACAATAGGCACCCTTAGGAGACACTCTCTCTTGTGGATTCATAGCCTCAACGCAGGGGTGACTTGCTGCTGAGAACTAGAACAATAAGTCTACAGTTGGGTGGAACGTGTGTATTTTGCATCTAGTTGCACATTTTCTTACAAAGATAAGTGTTTTATCTTCTTTCTATGTTTTTATTATGAGTTTTAATTGTTGTGCATTATAATCTATTCTTTGAGTGAATTAATGTTGTTGTGCATGCTAGATAGTCTACATTCATATTTTTAAGAATTCTATTAGATGCATGTCAAATCCTTGATGCATGCATTCAATTAATGGTTGTTGTCCCTTGACCAATTTTTGAGGAACACTTGGTCATATTTGACAATTTTTGGGACTTCGACAACCTATCAAAGATGGAGCGCAAGGCGAAGCAAAGATCGTGGAAGCTAGACCCCCTTTTTGGGTCCTTTGTGGGTTTTGGGGGATAATGTAACGGGACCGGGATGTTGGCCCATGGGTTTACCCATGGTTAGGCCCCTTTTTGTAATGTATAAGTAGAAGTCTAGGCTATGTAAGAAGGGACCTTTTTGAGGACACTTGAGAAGTGACTTAGTGCTAAGAGTTGATTTGTGTGATATACTTGCAGAGCTGAGTGCAAGTATTGTAAGTGTTGAGTGCACAGATTGTAAGAAGGTTTTATGCTTAGAGATACTCGGGGAAGGAGGATCTAGAGAGCTGCGCAGATATCCTGTCCTGCGTGGAGTAGGTTTTGAGGCTCTGTGCTTGTAACCAATTGGCAAACAATAATAGAGAAGAAGAGTTGGTGGACGTAGCCCCAGGGTGGGGGTGAACCATGTAAATCTGTGTGTCATGCTTTGTGTTGTTACTTACATGTGTTTTCCCTCTCTTGCTAAGTGCTATGACATGTTTAGATAGATTTACTTATGCTTTGTGATTATTAGATGCATATAGATGATAGATTTGATGTGTATGAAGTTGCTAAGTGCTTGGTCTACCAGATCCGGTTTGTTGTGTGCTGCTAAGTGTTGAATCATCTTAGATCTAAGTATATACTGCAATGCTCTGTGTTATCTACGGAGTGAGATAAGGGTTAATTCTAGGTGAACTATTGATGCTGAGTTCTTTGTTAAGTGTGTAATCATAGATCTGGATCCCAGCTAAGGTTGCAGACACCTGAATCTTGCAATCACCGCTGCCTCTACCTCGGGTGAGACTTCATCTGCTTCGCAGGTGTTGCCGAAAGGGTCGGTAGTTAGGGTTTTGTTGGTGCGTTGTTGTAGCATTGAACCCTGGGTCTTCCCCTATGCCAACAAATGGTTCTGTTGCCGAGACTTGAAACTGTGATTGCTGGGAACTAAGGAAGAAGAAGCTTTGTGCAAAGATTCGTCCTGAACTTGTGGAAACTCTGTGCATAGATCTGTCGCTCTGATGCACAATACTCTACTCGACCTACGAATCTTTGTGCTGAAGAAAAGAAGATAGATCTGAAGAAAAGAGGTAAGATCTATAAGCTTTGTGCTCTGATAAAGGTAAGAATAGTGAAATGTTTTAGATATGGAAGCTTTGTGCTTAATAAGTGGAAATTTTTGTTTCTGAAGCATGAATTTAGGTATGCTTGATAGATTTTGTCCTAGCTTGAAAGCTAGGGCATTGTTAGATGAAAGAACATTTGATATGAATAGATCTAATAAGAATAATGAAAGTTATGTTATACCTATGCATAGAAAGAATGTTTGGACTAATGAGTGGATGCAGGATCCTAGAAAGAAATTTTTGCAGGCTAGCCATTATGATCCTAGCGCACAGTACAGGAAAAGTTGGGGATCATTGAAGAGAAAGAGAGGATTAACTCTTTGTTACAATTGCAGAAGACCAGGACATCTTGCTAAGGAATGCCCTGGGAGAAAACCTAGTTGCCTCTGTTGTAAGGCTATGGACCATGAAGTACTGGATTTCCCTAGAATGATTGCTAGACTTGAAAAGCTAAATATGGATCAAGAAAACCCTGAAGGAGATCAAGAGACTAATATTATAGAAGAACCCCATAAAGAATCAAAGATTATGTTACTAAAAATGAAAGAAACCCTAAATGAACATAAATATGTCAGTTTGTCAGAGATCTTCAAAGAAAAGGAGAAAATTGAAGTAAGAATAGGAGACTTCGACATTGACTGTGCTCTGGATGAGGAAACAAAGATGAAAATTATGACAGAAAGCACTTGGGAAACCCTAGGAAGGCCTGCTATGGTTCCTTCACTAGGAAAAATAGGGTTGTTTAAACGAAAAATGGTAACCCTATGTGGCAGGATTATCCAGATAGCTATGAGTATCCATGGAGCTTCGACAGAGGAAGAATTCAAATTTATTAAGTTTATTGAGTACCGTGCCCCATTTCCATCTTTGTTAGGAAACATATGGATTGAACAAAGACCAGATCCGAAGAAAAGAAGAAAATGAAGCCCTAGAACAGAAGAAGCAAGAACTCATGGAATTTATGACTAGAAGGATCGCCTACTTGATGGAAGAACAAGAGAATAGATCTAAGCTATTGGACACCAGGGACTTGGACGTCGAAGATATAAGAGCATTAGAGGAACCACAAAATACTGAAATACCTAATCCATATGTTGAAGGAGTATTACCCTCGGATCTGAAGAAAGAATCTCAACAGTGCGAAGTGACTATGTCGAGAGAAGATAGGGATCAGAATGGGAAAATATCGACCAAGTTGAAGACTACCGGGAAGAAGGCTAGAAAATTAAGTAAGAAAAAGGTGAAGATTGAAAAGTTACAAGAGCTCCCAGGTGGAACACTCTAGAAGGAAAAATCACAGGAATTGAACTTTGCCGAGATATCATAACAACGACATATGGCACTTCATCGTGGTGAAGCAATCTAGCCATTGGACCGATATACCCGTTCGACTTCCACCCCGAACAGATAGAAAAGCATAAAGGATCACCGCCAGACCGTTGGACCTCACCATAATAGACAAATCTACGATAATGGAAGCTTCATACCCATTGCAAGCAGACCATTGATGAATTTCCTATTTAGCTTGTCGCGTCGTTCCCGAAGAACACTTTTTCCAACTGAAAATTCGAAGCCCACAGAACTAGTGATTGTATACAGTGATCATTGCAAGTAGATTGTTCATCCTAGTGCAGTATCTGAGATCATCATGCCCTGATTATCTTTTCCGAGTGTGTATGACCGACGAGCTCACTGCAGTTGAGGAATCTGTCACAGAGGTCCTTCTCGATTTAATGACTGAGAGAGTCATGTCAGAAAGAGGAATGTCCATAGGAGTCCAAGCATCATCGACGAGAGGAATGCAAGCCTCCCCGTCGATTGCTCAAGCAGGAACATCTCGAGTCAGGGCGGAAAGAAGAACTAAGCAGAAAGATGACATAGCCAACGCGAATTTAGTGCCATCCATCCTACCAACTTACATACCCCCTCTGAGTGGTGCGATTAACAGGGATAGTGTCCCTAGAGACTTTGAATACACCCTAGTCACTGCATATCTACCGAAAGGAGTACGCACCTACCACGCAGATCAAGACAAGGTTATAGCGTTGAAGTTTTGCGACTTCAACCTGGGGGACCGTAAGGTTTACAGCATGCTCTCCCAATATAAGTACTTGAAAATAACTAAGAGAAAGAATTCGAAGATCGTCCCTTAGTAATGGACGATGAACCTCGCACAGTCTACTTTTCTCAACGTTATGAAAATACCACACTTCGGAAGACACCAGGAGGTGAATGCTTGTGTCAAATTGCTGCTAGCAAGTTACCATGGAGGATACCTGTGGTTAAACCGTTGCATAATTGTTGATCCGACGCTGATCAATAGGATCATCGGGCTTAGCATGCAGGGCCCTGATCCCCAGGATTACTACCCTGGAAAGATCGCGGACCGCGCTCTTTCACAGAAGATTAAATAATCTTATGGCAATGTCGAGAAGGGCGCGTGAGGCTACAAGGCAGCCTCTATCGAAAGTGGCGCAGTGCGCCTCGCATGTCAACTGATCGTAGGAAAGATGGTACGTAAGAATCAAAAAAGGCTTCATAGTTGACCTTGTAGGAAAATGCGCAGAGGGACTATAGATGAACTGGTCGAAGTACCTAGTAAACCAGCTAGAGATTGACTATAGAGAAGCCCAGGATCAGGGGCATGAATTCCATTTTAGCTGGCTTCTAATACTGATCTTTTGTTGCATGGGATCTACCGGAAGGCACAACCTTCCTGGACCTCGACCCCTTTGAGCCACTAGCCGCGAAGTTCAGTACATTGTGGTACTCAACTGACATGAACAAGCAATGGCAATCGGATGTTGTTTTCCACACGTATTATAACCAATTGAAAGCAGCCGTAGGGGGTGAACCTCTCATAACCCCAAACACTTTACAAAGGTTTCGACCTTTGATAAAGTTCAGCGCGGACCGCCACTTTATATACCTAACTCCACGTGCGGATGAGCACCAGGAACAACTTTATTCCTATTATAAGCTGACAGAAGAAGACCTAGAAGAGATCACCGAGGAATGGTCGACGGACCTCCTTGTTGCAGTAGATCCAGTGGACATTTCAGACATCAACAACCCAGAAGCTGCATAGGACACATCTGGGCCCAGTAAGACAAAGAAGACGAAGAATCCTGAAGAGGTTCAGGATGTAGATAGAAGATCTGTAAGGACGAATTCCATCACACCAGATCAAGGAGGTAATGGCGAAGACCTAGAGGGAGTCGAACAGAGACCGGAAGACGAAGTCAAAGTTATAAAGAAGAGAAAAGGATCACCTCCGAAGTCTCCTTCTCGAAAGAAATCGAAAGCAACTGTAACTAAGATGCAGACCACGCTCACTCTAGATGACTTCAGTTTCCTCCTCGCAACTATGAATGAAGCCATAGAAGAGATAACAGAAAAGAAGGAAGTGAAGCAGGAGCAGATATATAATAGGATTGAAATTGGGCTCCAAGAAGTGCAACAGGCACTCCAGTATAGCCACACAATCTCTACTGCACCTCTGCCAGAAGGAACAACAGAAGTGGGAGAAGAATAAGTTCAACTCTGCAAGATTG
This sequence comes from Picea sitchensis, assembly GCA_010110895.2. Lineage (NCBI taxonomy): Eukaryota > Viridiplantae > Streptophyta > Pinopsida > Pinales > Pinaceae > Picea > Picea sitchensis. The sequence goes on from SNQJ01S0000186.1 coordinate 602,963, forward strand.
TTGATACAGTCGAAGTATGCCTTCGACACGCATAGGAAGAAAAAGCACAGGTTACTCAGGCCCTAAAGAAAGTACAAGAGGAAATCATAGAACAACATCGAGCCACACAACAAGAGAAGGATGCTCTCCAAGAAAAAATTGAAGAAGATAGAGCGAAGATCCAAAAGGAGAAAGAGAAACTGCTTGCAAAGTAGATTGGTATGGAAGAAGCAGTTAACCAAGAATTCTGCTCCATCATTGGCTTAGAAAAAAAAGAGAAGAACCCTTCGAACATCAAGTGATGAAGCTTGCTGAAGTTATTCAACAACTTCAGCAAAGGGTCATGGAATTAGAGCTTCAAACTATACCAAGTACCCCGCAAGAAGTGCGTGACCAGTGAGAATTGAATGCTCAGAGCACAGTCGAGAGGATTAAAACACTTGTTGCAGAATGCAAACAGTTAAATAGCAGAAGCATGCAAATATATGAACAACTATCTGAAGACCCGTAGTTGAAGAAATTGGAGTCCCAACTCCAGGAAGAAAAGAAGCAAGGAGATACAGTATAGGCGCAGCTTAAGCTCTTGTCACCCATCAAGAGGATGAAGAGATCCCAGGAACAATGCACCTCCCAAAAACTCGTTCTTACCACGCAGAACAGAGTGATGGAAGTCACCCAAAAACTCCAGCTGAGCCAGGAGGCGGCCTATCTACTATTTGAAGAAATTGAAGGCCAAGGAATAGTACTAGAACAAGTAGTTGTTACAGTCGAGCAGCAATTGGAAGGACCTATCAGCGAAGTGGTTATTCAAGAATTCGCTGAGCAATAAGCAGTAGCACATAGACAAGTCGAAGCAGCTTGAGCCAAGCTCGAGACCTTTGAGGCAAAGTTACCTAGACCTAAGTGACTCAGGATGAGAGGTGAGTGTTGGGGGCCTGTTGGCCCTTGACCAAGTTTTGAGGAACACTTGGTCATATTTGACCATTTTTGGGACTTCGACAGCCTGTCAAAGATGGAGCACAAGGCAAAGCGGAGATCGTGGAAGCTAGACCCCCTTTTTGGGTCCTTCGTGGGTTTTGGGGGATAATGTAGCGAGACCAGGATGTCGGCCCATGGGTTTACCCATGTTTAGGCCCCTTTTTGTAATGTATAAGTAGAAGTCTAGGCTATGTAAGAAGGGACCTTTTTTAGGACACTTGAGAAGTGGCTTAGTGCTAAGAGTTGATTTGTGTGATATACTTCCAGAGCTAAGTGAAAGTATTGTAAGTGTTGAGTGCACGGATTGTAAGAAGGTTTTATGCTTAGAGTTACTCGGGGAAGGAGGATCTAGCCAGCTGCGTAGATCTCTTGTCTAGCGTGGAGTAGGTTTTGAGGCTCTGTGCTTGTAGCCGATTGGCCAGCAATAATAGAGAAGAAGAGTTAGTGGACGTAGCCCCAGGGTGTGGGTGAACCACGTAAATCTGTGTGTCATGCTTTGTGCTATTACTTACATGTGTTTTCCCTCTCTTGCTAAGTGCTATGACACATTTAGATAGATTTACTTATGCTTTGTGCTTATTAGATGTGTATAGATGATAATTTGATGTGTATGAAGTTGTTAAGTGCCTGGTCTACCAGATTTGGTTTGTTGTATGCTGCTAAGTGCTGAATCATCTTAGATATAAGTATATACTGCAAGGCTCTGTGTTATCTGCAGAGTGAAATAAGGGTTAATTCTAGGTGAACTATTGATGCTAAGTGCTTTGTTAAGTGTGTAATCACAGATCTGGATCCCAACTAAAGTTGCAGACACCTGAGTCCTGCAATCACCCCTGCCTCTACCTCGGGTGAGACTTCATCTGCTTCGCAGGTGTTGCCGAAAGGGCCGGTAGTTAGGGTTTTGTTGGTGCATTGTTGTAGCGTTGAACCCTGGGTATGCCCCTGTGCCAACAATGGTGTCAGAATTTTTTTATGGGGTTAGTAGCAGGTGTAGTACAAACTTGTCCTCGAGTTTTTTTAATTCAAATTATTTTTCCTCAAGGGACTTGATCCCTCTTCACTTATGATAGATCCTGAGTTATGATGGATTTAAGCTCTATATGTATATGTATGTATGTCAAGTATCAAAAAACCTGTCCTTGAGTTTTTTTAATTTAAATTATTTTTCACATCGAGGGACTTGATCCCTCTCTGCTTATGATACATCCCGAGTTAAGATGGATTTAAGCTCTATATGTATATGTACTTATGCCAAGTATCAACTCCATGTTGAGCACTGAAGGAGTTACACATTATTAAGCATCACACCATTGAAATGTTTTAATCATAAGAGCTTTTTACTTTCAATTGTTATATATATATATATAAAACATTTAGAAAAATATTAATAACAAACAAATACACACACACACACACA
>SNQJ01S0000186.1:605960-644573 GCA_010110895.2 Picea sitchensis
AATAACAAACACATATTTCAATATCAATCATATATATCTGATTGATATTGAAATATTTGTTTGTTATTAATATTTTTCTAAATGTTACTTGTCAACTCCATGTTGAGAACATACACATCTCCCTTATAATGGACAGAAAGGAATCAAATTGCATATATATATATATATATATATATATATATATATATAAAAGAAGTCAAATCATTGTAAGAAACATTATTTTGTTCTAGAGGGGAAGACTTCCACTCTTGCTACATGTCAAGAAAGATGAGCTTTTAACCAATTAATTAAAAACAAATTTAAGTCATACTCCAAAATCAAAAGAAAAGAAAGACAAACTATTATTTAGAAACAATTTTAAGTCCCAAGGGAAAGGGAAAACAAACTCTTAACCAATCAAAAACACTTTTAAATCCTACTCCAAAACCAAAAAAACACTTTCAAAACTTATAATATCCCATACTCCACCATTATTAAAAATAACCATTATTAAAAATAAGTAAAAATAATATAATATAAATATTTTTTTAAACTTAACTGCTTATATAAAGTTAGGATACTATACTGGTTTACAATTTTTCTTCATACCTAAGACATAGATTGCTATTTATCCTTTAAAGGGATCTCCACTGAATTGCAACTTAAAATTAAAATTAAAATATTATTATTTATATTTATAATTACAAAATAATGTCTTATGTCATCATTTTTCAAAATTCATTTGAGCCAATTTGCCGACGAGCTGCAGTTTTCCATACACGTAGGAACAAACATCAAAGCGTAGAGGCTAAACAGTTTCAATTTGGCAGCTTCTGTTTGCCATTAGCTTACTGTCTAATATCCAACAATTAGATTATTTCGTAACTTCATTTTCAATCCTTTGATTAATATCATCAAATGTTTTCCAAAAATTACACTTGCTCACAGCTAGGATCTGTCCACAAACGGGCATCTTCCAAATATCAAAGTATGTAAAGAGTTCCAGTCATGGAATAGACAATGGTGGGTTGTGATTAATATTTGTTATGCATATTTTTCAATACCTAGGAAGGAAAAGCTACACTACTCGAACTCATCTGCTGAAAGGGTTCTTCAATGGCGAAAATGACTCTGCGAGAATACTCTGCAAGCAAGCGCAATTGGAATATGCTTTACTCTTGCAGGAGTGCATCAACGATAAAGATATAACAGAGGCCAAACGACTGCATTCTCACATCATTCAAACTGGATTTAACTTCCCAGATAATAAACTTCTTACCATGTATGCCAACTATGGTAGCCTGGTGGACGCTCGCAGAGTGTTCGACGAAATGGGTAAACGAAACATAGTCTCATGGAATGTGATGATTGCTACTTATGCCAGACACGGGTTTAGTGCCGAGGCATTGGTATTGTTTTATAAATTGCAATCGATAGGTATTCAACCAGATCAGTTCAGCTTTGCCAGTGTTCTACCCGCGTGTGCTAACTTGGCATCTCTTGAACACGGTAGGCTAATCCATGGAGACATAATTAAAAGAGGGTTTCAATTTGATGTCTTTGTAGCTAACGCCCTCGTAGATATGTATGCAAAATGTGGAAGTGCAGAGAGTGCATTCCATGTATTTGAAAAAATGCCTCAACGAGATTTGGTCTCATGGAATACAATCGTTTCTGGATATGCTCAATATGGGTTCCTTGATCAGGCTTTGAAGTTGTTTGAGAAAATGCCTCAACGAAATGTGGTTTCTTGGACTTCTATGATTGCAGGTTTTGCCAAGCATCAATACAACGAAGAAGCTTTGTCAATGTTTTATAAAATGCAGGGAGCAGGCATTCGGCCTAATCAATTTACCTTTGCCAGTGTACTCCCAGCCTGTGCTGACTTGGCAACTCTGGAACAAGGTGAGGAGATCCATGAAGAAGTAATTCGAAGTGGGTTTCAATCTAATTGCTTTGTGGGGAATGCCCTTGTAGACATGTATGCGAAATGTGGGAGTATCGAGAATGCACGTTACGTGTTTGACAAAATGCTTCAACGAGATGTGGTTTCGTGGAATGTAATGATTGCAGGATATGCCATGCATGGGTTTGGTAGACAAGCCATCCAGCTTTTTGAACAAATGCTGCAGTTCGGCATAAGCCCGGAACATGCGACTTTTGTTGGTGTTTTGTCTGCGTGCTGTCATGCAGGCCTAGTGGATGAGGGCTGGCGATATTTTTATTGCATGAGTCAATATTATCACATCACGCCCACGGTGGAGCACTATGGCTGCATGGTTGACCTTATTGGCCGTGCAGGGCACTTAGATGAGGCTCAAGATTTTATAAACAAAATGCCAATGGAACCTGATGCTGCTGTGTGGGGAGCTTTGCTTGGTGCCTGCAGGATACATACAAATGTAGAGATAGGAGAATATGCAGCAGAACAGCTTCTTGAATTGAACCCTAAAAGTGTCACACCTTATGTGCTGCTGTCAGTAATCTATGCAGCAGCTGGTAGATTGGCTGAAATGGAAAAGCTGCGGAAAATGGTAAAAAACAGGAGAGTGAAAAAGAAGCCCGGATGCAGTTGGATTATTGTTAATAAACAAGTGAACGCCTTCCTTGCGGGAGACAAATCACATCCGCAAACAGAGAAAATAAATGCAGAGTTGGAAAAATTAGCTGTGAAGATGAAGGCAGCAGGGTATGCGCCTGAGACAACATATTTGCTCATTACTTAAATATCTGGGGTAACAAATTCCTTCCTAAGGAAGACTCTGTCAATTTTTAGAGTCCCCTGAAGAAGATTTTATGGACTATTAAGAACCTTCAAATACGTCGTGAGTAAAACACTGCCAACGAATCATCTTCACGACTGTGTGAGGCATTATTGTAAGGTTGCTAAGTTCTAACACTTCTATGACTTTCAGGATTGTCATGAGCGTGCTAACATTTTTCATGGCTTCCAGGATTGCTGACATTCTTGTCGGGAATTTTATTGTCTATATTTAAACAAAAGCTTTGTAACAAAAAAACCATGCATCATATTTAGCCTTGGATTAATTTTGTTTCTGTTTCTGAGCTAGGGACATATTGCATTGAGCCACTTATCTGTATAGCTGCTATCACATGAGTAACAATAGACTAGGCATTTTGATTATGATGAAGTGAACATTTGGAAATCTAGATTTTTTTTTATTTAATAGGCACTATAATTATGTGAAATGATTCCAATCAATAATAGCATCTGAGACTGGTCAATGTGGTACCTTTCTTGATTTCTGCAGAGTCCATATAAATAGAGAATTAGAACTGGCAAGAGAATGGCACTTTGAGTTGAATCCTTAAATTGTCATAGCTTACATGCTTTTGGTAATCATCTATTCAGCAGCTGGAAGGTATATGAAAGCTTAGATGTTGTTAGATTGTAGTAAATAAGCAGATGCACCCCTTAAAAAAGGGCTTAGTAGCAGAACAGTTGTCTCTTTTCAACCTTGGATTTGTAGCCATGGACAGGGTTTGGATTTGGCTTCTTTTTGGTATACAGTACATCAGCTTGTATGATGAACAATTCATATGAGTTACAGATGACTAGGTGTCATGTTTCTAATAAAGTGTAGCATTTCGAAATCTTAGTTTTTTTAGCTAAAACAGAAGTTATTATTGTGTGACGTGCTACCATTTACCAAGATTTCATTGACAAAATTGCAAATGCCAATAGAGCATGATGCTGCTATGTGCAGATCTTTGCTTGTTGTGGGCAGATTCTGTACAGGTGGAGATCTAGGAGAACCTGTGACAGAATGCCTTTTTGAACTGAATATTGAATGTGTTACATGCTATATTCTTCTGTCAATCATCTATCCCTGCAGGTAGGGAGTAAAAAGAGGGATTGGATTCTAGCAAAATAAACACTCAAAATGTGCACATGAAAGTTCCTTGCTTGATGGTGTATTGTGTCTAGTTTTGACACATTGTATTCACACTTGAAACTTCCTATTTAAACATCTACATCAACCATACACACAGAGTAAAAAGACATAATAACTTGATCATTCAACAAAGCATATTCAAGCATTTAAGTTTTTTATCACTTCAACATTCAATGACAAATCTACATCAGCATTAATTCCAATTTGTATCAATTCAACTTCTTACTCAACATTAATTTAGCATTTGGTATTTGCAGTAGTTCTTTTTTGTAAGTGTCACTTAAAAATTAAGTTGAATTGCATTGTAATTGTTGGGTGCATTCTCGGTTGAACTCGACACCCTCCAATTTCCGAGTCTAAATTGAAATTGTTGGGTTTTATTGTCAATGGGTGGATTTGCAACAAGTCCTTTTTGTGTCTAGTCAATCACACTTTTATACCAAGACATACTTGCATAAGAAGGCCTCATTCAGCGTTTCAAATGGCTTGAAATCAAGAATTATTAGAGTTATTGAACACTCTAATACTCATTGTTGAAGACAACACAATCACAATCCACAAAGTAACTCTTCAATCTATTCTAACTTGTGTGTAAGTTTTGCAAGCCAAAGTTGAACTTCTTCAAACTCAATCACAACTCCAACATGATGAAATACAACTCAAAAATCAACAACTTCTACAATATTCTGAACTAATCTTTGTTCAAAATAATATTTTATTTGAATTTGATGTCCATCAATTTCAAATTCCAGATTCCAATCAACATAGGATCTGCATAGTAATGCAACTATAGATGAAGATTCAGAGGAAGCTGAAGTTACACATGAACTTAAATTTCAAGAGTTCATATGCGAAAACTTACAATGGTGCAACAACGTGCAATAAATCAACTTCCACACATTTTCAAGCAACATGTTCCAAATAATTTTTCCAAGCCTATCATTAAAACTTGGGAAGAAATTTGTGACAACAAATAGAGAGCAGGACTCAGATACGATAAGGAAGTTACTTTTCACATTCCAAACTATTCTAGATCAATCCACTTCTATTGTGTAGAATTCCTTCAAGGAGATTCCACTTCACCACCTATTTCAATCAACATCAAAATGCTAAGTGTCAACATTGTCATCGAGTTGGTCACATGGAGAATTAGTGTTTTGATCTCCATTTTGATCTTCCTTGTAGAAAGACAAATGATCATTCAAAAAAAATGTAAAAAAAATATGGTTAAAAAGCAAATAATTTATTATGGTTGGATAAGATCTTGGTGATGGAATGAACAAATAAAGAAGTTGCATAAGTTTTACCATCGAGTTAAGATATAGATAAAGAATATTTGCATACACCTTCGGGGGGGGGGGGAGTATTGTGAAAATGGTTAGTGGTCAACCAAAACCACCAAATACATGGTATCAAATACAAGTGATGAAAGAGATATTGAAGAAGAATCCAAAGTTTAAGCTTGGATGCCTTCCACATACTTCTCACATTTCCCTTGATGGGGGAAATATCAATGATGATAGGGTTCAAGTTTCAAAGTCCTATCAATCAAAATTCAATAAGAATTTGGGAATTCCAGCATGGTAGCTAGTCTTCTCAACATGATATCTACAATTCAATCAACTTCAATCAATCTCATCAAATCAACATATTTGGGAAGATCTAGCATGGAATTTGAAATCCTCTCAATTCTATTCAACTATTCATTGGGATGTTGTTCAACACGTAGTTGTGTCTAAATTCAGAGAGCACTTTGGTGATCTGTAACACCCATGTTCCCCCTAGTTTGTAAATATAACTATATGGGCGAAGAGACTATGGCCAAACTCAATATGTGTGAATGTTTAGTTTGATGGACCTTTGCATAAAAGGTCAATGAATGTAAATTATGTTATTTACTAGAAAATGGATAAGTGTTGCATGACTGTTGGAAAGGGGGTGTGCTAAGAGAGACCACAAATGCTATGAAAGAGATGGTGAAGGGGACCATGAATGGTTGCGTTAACCTTCACCAGACCAATACTTTACTGGGTTTAATTTCTCAGGATCAAAACAAACCTCTGACCCAGAAATGAATTACAGTCAGGTTGGTAGGTGGGAAGACCTCCTCAAGAGTTAATGAGGGGATGGGGCAGAACACCCATATGTAAGGCTTTCGGACCTGACCACAGACTGGGGATTCGAACCACACACAATCTTGCTAAGGAAGGCAAGAAAGGAAGCGTGGTTGGCAGAGGAAGACCTATGAAGAGTGCAGAGACGAGAGCCTAAGATCTCGGGTCCGAGGAAGGACTAAGAAAAATTGGAGTGAGTTCTGATCGCATAAAATAGAGACTAAGTCGGGAGAAGGAGAGTAACCTTCGTCCCTATCTATTTCTGTATCGGGAGAAGGAGAGTAACCTTCGTCCTTATCTATTTTTGTATCGGGAGAAGGAGAGTAACCTTTGTCCCTATCTATTTCTATATTGGGAGAAGGAGAGTAAGCTTCGTCCCTAACTTCCGTTGAGCTGTAAGAAAGAGATTGAATCTCAAAGCATCGTGGTCTAAGCTCGGGGGTGGCTAGTGGTAAATCCATTAGGAATGACTGAGCCTATGGTTGGGTGGAAACAAACACCCCTTTCAGCAGTCACATCATGCCTTATGGTTTTGATAAGTGTTTTCATGCCTTGTGCTTTGAATTGGAAATAATGGATGCATGCGTGTATTTATATGTCTATAAATGGTTTCTGTATTGAATGATTAAGTTATGAGTATGCGTTCGTTCCCTTGAGAACTTATGCTTCTGCTTGATTTTCCATATGCTCCAGTTTAATCCCTCGAAGGCACTTTCCCCAGGGAATTACATCACAGTTCCAGAGTCGGAGTAAGCCTCTTGGCATTGCTACTATTTCAGTAACCTCACGCGTTTATCTTGCCCTGTTTCAGAGCTTATAGTTCTGCGAGTTAGGGAGGCATTTCCTTCAGACCAGTAGTCTAAGAGACTTTGAACTCACACCTGAGTCCTTAACCAAAAACCCAGCTAAGAGTAGAGTACATAGCCCAAGAGTCATCTGAAGGTCCATGTGACCTAGGTCTAGAAACCCCACACTAAAAGGAGTTAGCTCATGAAGGTTTCGTAACTTCCGGAGTTCAAAGTTCCGAGGTGTCAAATTTCACAATAGTCAAAGTTACCCGAACTACCGGAGTAACAAGAGCCGTAGATGACTTAAGAACCTGACAACAGAGATGGATGCGAGCCGTTCATCGGGAGGAGAAGCTATCCCAGTCGTCAGATTGACTAGAAGACCCACTAGGTTAGCGAGTCAAACACCAGTCGCTCGATTAAATTGATGGTTGGGAATCATTGCGGAGCGCGAAGGTGAAATTAGCGAACATTCTAATTCACGACCCACAATCAACCAACGTCATCGATCTCATTTGGAATGGAAGATCAACGACCAGGATTAGATAGATTCGAGAGAGAACTTCCCAAATCGCGGAGATTGGACCCCGCAATCATTGTGAACCATCGATTTGTGAATGGAGATCGATGGTGGGGAATCATTGCGGAGTGCAGAGGCGAAATTAGTGAACGTGCTAGTTCGCGGACTGCAATTCACCAACGTTGTTGATCTCGTCGGGTTGGAGGATCAATGACCACGATTTGATCGAGTTGGATGAGTACTTTTCAGATTGCAGAGATTGATCTCTCTGACAAAGACTGAGCACGTTGGGACCTTGCAATCATTGTGAACCGTCGATCGAAGAACAAATCGGTCTTGGCCGGATCATGACCGTTAGACCCAGAAAAGTTACTAGGTGGAGATTCATGAGCTCCTTTGGAAATTAGCGAAGTAATGGAGTCTGCCTGTGTCGTCGATCTGAGAAAAGGGACACGTGGCGGAAATCTGTCGACTTTGGGTGTAAGCACTCCGGGAGAAAGCGAGTGGGGAGAGGTTGAAACTCCTGAAGGGCGAAGGGCCGATTTGATTTGTAGTCGTTGATCTGTGGGAGACATGCGTCGACGGATCGTCGACTTCAGGTGTAAGCACTCCAGGAGAAAGCGAGTGTGGAGAGGTTGACACTCTTGAAGCTCGAAGAGCCGAAGTAGATCTGAGCCATCCAATCCAAAGGGACATGTGTCGTCAGATCCTGCACTTGAGAGGAAAGTCACTCTGGGAGAAAAGGGGATATGTTGAACAAGAAACTCCCGAAGGTCGGAGAGCCAGAGTCCATCTGAGTCATCCATCAGCTGAGGAAAGATGTCAATGTATCTTCCATTTCATAAGATAGCCACTTCGGAGGAAAGTGGGGTCATGAGAGTTTAGAACTCCTGAAGTAAATTGTGACCATCGATTTGAAAGAGACACGTGTTGACATATTATTGACTTCGAGTGAAATCACTCCGGGAGAAAAGATGGTGTGAGCGTCCAGGACTCTCGAACGTCGAAGTCTCGAAGTGGACTCGAGCCGTTGATTTAGATGGATGTGTGGCGCCTGATATGGAACTTCGGGTACAAAGTACTTCAGAGGAAAAAGAGTTGGAGTGCTTGGAACTCTCGAACGTCGAAGTCCTAAAGAAGATCATGACCTTCGATCACAAGGGATGCATGGTGCTCGATCTATAACTTCGAGTAGGGAGTACTTAAGAGGAAAAAGGTGTAGGAACACTTGAAACTGTCGAATGTCGAAGTCCCAAAGTAAAAGAGGGCCGTCAGAATTCCTAAAGACACACGACGTCTGATCATGAACTTCATAGGTTTTCCACCGTGGAGGATTCGCATGGTGGTCGTCTTGGCGCCTGTTGTCTTGGTGTTTGGTTATAGCCCACGGTCATATGAAAGTATAGGGGATGAAAGAGCCTGAATATCTTGGGAGAGGATATCTTCCTTCTCGGAGCTTGTTTCGGAGCATGGAGATCATGGATGGAAAGCTCTAGAAGAGAAGAATGGAATAGAGACCCTGAATGGGGGTTTTGTTTTCTCAAGAAGAACACAATTTTTACGCCCCATCGTGGTGTGTTACAAATTGGTATCAGGGCATGGTTACAACACTTGGCCTGCTTGGGCTCATGGACGATTCACTTAAAAACCATATTTAGAATACTTTTAAGAGTGACACCCTATCTTACCTCCTTCTTAAAGAGTTTGGTTAATCTTTTATTGAGGAAAAGAATGAAACTTTCTATTGTGTGTGTGCATTTAAATAAATTTGAACTGTGTATTGTTCATAAACTAATAGAATGTTGGCTAACAAAAAGTGTTTTGTTAGCACTCAAGCAGTCATTAAATCATGAGAAAACTTCAAGTATAAAGGATGGTGACGTGCTATGAAGCGAGGGATGACTCCCACAATAGAGACGAAGAATATGCCGAAAGGAGGGCGGTGGAAACCCCTCTGGATCTGGCTGAAACTATAAGGAGCCTCAGGGACGAATTACAGAGTTGTAAGGCTGACAATGAGAAGTTGATAAAGGAGCAAGAAAAACAAATAGAAATTAACGCAGTCTTGCTACAGATCTTATCTGACATATGGAGGCAACTGTAGCATGAACCCACAACCAGTCATGTGGACTGACGACGTGTGAAGAGAAGTCAAAGTCCACCTGAGATCTGAAAACATGGCCCCATAAGTGACCACACTAGGAGAAGTACCTCGAAGAAGGCCCAACCTGGAGGCAGGGGACACTCCTCGGGAGAGTCCTATGGAAAGGAAGCTGGCAACTCCAAGGGATCTTCTAGTAGAAAAACTAGCTCACATTCTCAAGGGAAAGAAAAGAAGCGAAAGGATCCCAAAGGTTGTGATCTTGAAGAGTTCAAGAAATACAAACCACCCTCTTTCGATGAAGAGATTAAGAAAGGGGAAGAAGCAAAAGATTGGTTGCTTAGTTTAAAGAAGTACTTCAGAGACCATGGATACTTTGAAAACTTGAAGGATTGAATAGCCATCTTCAACCTGAAAGGAAAGGCTTCCATTTGGTGGGAAGACCTTAGGAATGTGAAAGGAATCCATGAGAAGGACTTTTCATGGAAACAATTTAAGAAACACTTCAAGAATAAGAGTAGTTCGAGATTCAAGAAGAATGGGTTTAAATCCTCAAGATTTAAGAAATATGGGAAGGACTATAGCATGAGCCTTCCTATTAGAAGTATGAATCAACAAAATTTCCCCTCCCAGAGTGGAAGTAAACCTTTTGAAGCAACCCTAGGAAATACTGATAATCCAAAGATAAAACCCTTGAAATGTTGGGTTTGTGGAGAAGAACATCTGCTGAGGAGTTGTCCACACAGAAAACATGACAGTAGGAGAGCCTACAATATCCAAGAAGCTACCACTGTCAATGATGTGGCTAGGAGCATGCCACAAATTTATGCATCCTTGGACAATAATCAAGCCGATCACCAAGCATCAGTGGTGGATATGGAAGGTATAATCACCAACCATCTAGTTTATATTTTAATTGACCCTGGTTCTAATTTGAGTTATGCGGCCCCTAAGACTGTTGATAAGTGTAAATTGCAATCAATTAGACATGTTAAGCTGTGGTTGGTACAACTAGCCACTAGGACCAAAATAAAAGTAGCATAGGTCATACCATCTTGCCAATTCATCATGGATGGATTGCCCACCCGAGCGACCCTTAACATACTTCCCCTGGGATCTTATGACTTGTTGATTGTCATGCACTGGTTGGCTACTTATAAAACTAATTTGGACTGTTACCATAAAGCTTTAGAATGTGTAAATGAAGAAGGGAGAAAGATAACCCTCCAAGGGATTCAGAAGCTTGTCTCAGTGAGACAAATATCAACCCTTCAAATGAAAAAGTATTGTAGAAAGGGGTGTCCTTTATATGCAATACAAGTGTTGGAATCTGTTGAGGATGAAAAATCGAACCTAGAGGACCACCCCATATTAAGAGAATATAAAGACGTGTTTCCAGAAGAGGTTCCAGGTCTACCTCCGAGAAGAGACATTGACTTCTCGATAGAACTTGCACTAGGAACAGTGCCAACATCTAGAACACCCTATAGGATGAGTACGCTAGAGCTGGTTGAGCTCAAGCTACAACTAAAGGAGATGATGGACAAAGGATATATCCGACCTAGTGTATCTTCGTGGGGAGCACCCATCTTGTTTGTGAAAAATAAAGATGGCACACTCTGATTGTGCATAGATTATATACAACTCAATAAGACAACCATAAATAACAAGTATCTCTTACCAAGAATCGATGACTTGTTCAACCAATTGGGAGGTGCTTCCATTTTCTCGAAGATTGAATTAAGGTATGGATACCATCAAGTCCGAATTAAAGATGAAGACATCCACAAAACAATCTTCAGGACAAGGTATGGTCACTATGAATTTGTGGTGGTGCCATTTGGGTTAACCAATGCCCTCGCCACTTTTATGTGCTTGATGAATAATGTACTCAACAAATTTCTGGAAAAAATTGTATTGGTTTTCATTGATGATATCCTAATCTACTCTAAGATCAAAGAGGAGCACGAAGAACATCTTACACTCGTGCTTCAAGTACTAAGAGAGCATCAACTCTACGCTAAGTTTAGCAAGTGAAATTTTTTCCAGAAGCAAGTCCATTACTTAGGCCATGCTATTTCTAAATAAGGGGTGGAAGTAGACCCTGACAAGATCAGATCTATTATGTAATGGCCTACCCCAAAGGATGTATCTAATATCAGATCCTTCATGGGATTAGCAGGATATTATAGAAGGCTCATAAAAGGGTTTTCCAAGATTATTTGTCCAATCACTGCCCTTCAAAAAAAGGGGGTTAAATTCACTTGGACATCAAAATGTGAAGAAAGATTTCACGATCTGAAATACCTTCTGACCCATGCACTCGTGCTGAAGATTGCAGACTCTGAGAATGACTTCCTCGTGTCTACAAATTCCTGCAAGGAAGGACTCAGAGGAGTCCTTATGCAAGAAGGGTGTGTAATTTGCTACAAATCTAGAAAATTGAACGAGCATGAAATCAATTATGTGACCCATGATCTAGAGTTGGTTTCCATAGTGCACGCTTTGAAAATGTGGAGGCATTACCTCCTGGGAAAAATATTTGTTCTTATGACAGACCATTATGGGTTGAAGCACCTGTTTGATCAACCAAAACTCAATGCCAGACAAGCTAGGTGGATGGCTCTCAATAGTGAGTTTGATTTCTAAATCAAACACGTCAAAGGAAAGGAAAATAAGGTGGTCGATGCCCTTACCAGAAGTATAAAAATGATTCACTTGGTAGTGGTGAGCACCTGTGAAATAGATGTCAAGGAAAAAATCAAGAATGCACAAGAAACAAATGCATTCTTCAAGACCGTGACCTCATACCTAAGGCAAGAGCCTACAAGGATAAAGTATGAAAGCTACCAGATGCTCGATGAAGGCCTGCTAACCCATAGAAACATATTGTATATTCCTAACCGTGACGACTTGAAGAGGTTCATAATGGATGAACTACACAAGAGACCATATACTAGTCACCCAGGATACCAAAAAATGATCACGACCACTAGGAAACAATTCTATTGGCCTGGATTGAAGAAATACATAGCCGACTATCTAACTAAATGCCTAGAATGCTAGGAATTTAAGGCAGAATGCCGACATCCAGCCGGGTTGTTACATCCCCTACCAATCCCATAATGGAAATGGGAAACCATCTCCATGGATTTCATCACCGGATTACCAAAGTCGACCAAGCAAAATGATGCCATCATGGTCGTGGTGGACAAACTGAGTAAGTCTGCTCACTTCGTTCCTGTCAAGTCACTTGCAAGGAAATATATATTGCCAACATATTCATGAAGGAGATATTTAGACTGAATGGCATGCACAGGGAAATTGTATCTGACAGAGACATCAAATTTACTTCAAGCTTTTGGAAATCCTTAATGGCTGATTTTGAGACTAAATTGTTGTTCAACGCAACCTATCACCCTCAAAATGATGGACAGACAGAAAGAGTAAACCAAATATTAAAAGACATGCTAAGGATGCATGTAATGCATTAGCTTAAGAAGTGGGAAGACGACCTTCCATTAGTAGAGTTTTCCTACAACAACAATTATTAGGAATCCTCGAAGATGAGTCCTTTTGAATCTCTCTACGGTAGACAGTGTAAAATCCCAATCAACTAGAGTAATCCAGTGGACATAATTAAAATCAGACCCGACATTCTAAAAGAAATGGAACAACAAGTGATTCAGATAAAGAAAAATATGAAGATTGCTCATGATAGGTAGAAAAGTTATGCCAACAGAAAGAGAACTCCCTAAGAGTTCAAAACAAGAGACCATGTCTATCTCATAGCTAGACCCAGGAAGAGTTCCCTAAGAATAGGAGATTGTTCCAAGCTGGAGCCTCGATATTGTGGACCATTTGAGGTCTTAGATAGAGTGGGACCTGTAGGCTATAGGCTAGCACTCCCTCCCATAGTAAATGCACATAATGTTTTCCATGTTTCATTATTGAAGAAACATGTACATGATTCTAATCATATAACTGACTGGTCTGTGATCCAGGTGGAGTTGGAGGCAGAATTCCTACTAGAACCTCAATGCATACTAGACAAGAAGGAAGCCCCACTAAGGAACCAAACCATTACAGAAGTCAAGGTGCAGTGGAAAAGTTTTGGCCCATATGAGGCTACGTGGGAAGTGGAGGATGCCATGAGACATGGATATCCATTTTTGTTTACTTCTATATATACAGAGCACGATGACAGATAGAACAATGAGGACGATATTCATTTAAGGGGGAGGGGATTGCAATGCCCCTGTTTCCCCTAGTTTGTAAATATAACTATATGGGCCAAGAGACTATGGCCAAACTCAATATCTGTGAATGTTTAGTTTGATGGACCTTTGCATAAAATGTCAATGAATGTAAATTTTGTTATTTACTAGAAAATGGATAAGTGTTGCATGAATGCTAGAAAGGGGGTGTGCTAAGAGAGACCACAAATGCTATGAAAGAGATGGTAAAGGGGACCATAAATGGTTGCATTAACCTCCACCAAACCAGTGCTTTACTGGGTTTAGTTTCTTAGGATCATAACAAACCTATGACCCATAAATGAATTAAAGTCAGGCTAGTAGGTGGGAAGACCTCCTCAAGAGTTAATGAGGGGATGGGGCATAGCACTCATCTGTAAGGATTTTAGACCTGACCATGGACTGGGGATTTGAGCCACACGTAATCTTTATAAGGAAGACAAGAAAGGAAGCGTTGTGGGCATATGAAGAACTATGAAGAGTGCAGAGACGAGAGCCTAAGCTCTCGGGTCCGAGGAAGGACTGAAAAAAAATGGAGTGAGTTCTGATCGTAGAAAATAGAGACTGAGCCGAGAGAAGGAGAGTAACCTTCGTCCCTATCTATTTCTGTATTAGGAGAAGGAGATTAACCTTCATCCCTATCTATTTCTATATCGGGAGAAGGAGAGTAACCTTTATCCCTATCTGTTTCTGTATCCGGATAAGGAGAGTAACCTTCGTCCTTATATATTTATGTATTGGGAGAAGGAGAGTAACCTTCGTCCCTAACTTTCGTTGAGCTGGAAGAAAGAGATTGAATCTCAAAGAATCATGGTCTAAGCTCCAGGGTGTTCAGTGTTAAAACCATTATGAGTGACTGAGCCTATGGTTGGGTGGAAACGAGAACCACTTTCAACAGTCACATCACGCTTTATGGTTCTGATAGGTGTTTTCATGCCTTGTGCTTTGAATTGGAAATAATGGATGCATGTGTGTATTTATATGTCTATAAATGGTTTCTGTATTGAATGATTAAGTTATGAGTATGTGTTCGTTCCCTTGAGAACTTATTCTTCTTATTGATTTTCCATATGCTCCAGTTTAATCCCTCGAAAGCGCTTTCCTCAGGGAATTACATCACAGTTCTAGAGTTGGAGCAAGCCACTTGGCATTGCTACCGTTTTGGTAACCTCACGAGTTTACCTTACCCTGTTTCAGGGCTTATAGTTCTGCGAGTTAGGGAGGCATTTCCTTCAGACCAATAGTCTAAGAGACTTTGAACTCGCACCTGAGTCCTTACCCAAAAACCCGACTAAGAGTAGAGTACATATCCCAAGAGTCATTTGAAGGTCCATGTGACCTGGGTCTAGGAACCCCGCACTAAAAGGAGTTAGCTCATGAAAGTTTCATAACTTTGGGATTTTGAAGCTCTGAGGTGTGAAATTTCACAATAGTCAAAGTTACCTGAACTACCGGAGTAACGAGGGCCATAGATGACTTAAAAACCTGACAGTGGAGATGGATGCGATCTGTTCATCGGGAGGAGAAGATATCCAATCGTCAGATCGTCTAAAAGACCCACTAGGTTAGCGAGTCAAACACCAGTTGCTCGATTAAATTGATGGTTGGGAATCATTGCAGAGCACGAAGGTGAAATTAGGGTACATGCTAGTTCATAGCCCACAATCAACCAACATCGTCGATCTTGTTGGGAATGCAATATCAATGACCAAGATTAAATAGAGTCGCGCGAGAACTTCCCAAATCGAGGAGATTGGACCCCGAAATCACTGTGAACCGTCGATCTGTGAATGGAGATCTATGGTGGGGAATCATTGCGGAGCGCAGAGACAAAATTAGTGGACGTGCTAGTTCACAACCCGCAATTCACCAACGTCGTTGATCTCGTTGGGTTGGAGGATCAATGACCACAATTTGACCGAGTTGGACAAGTACTTTTCAGATTGTGGATATTGAGCTCTCTGATAAAGAGTGAGCATGTTGGCACCCCACAATCACTGTGAACCATCGATAGACGAACAAATCGGTCTTGACCGGATCATGACCTTCATACCTAGAAAATTTTCTAGGCAGAGAGTCGTGAGCTCCTTTGGAAATCCATGGAGTAAGAGAGTCCTTCTGTGTCGTCGATTTGAGAACAGGGGCACATGGCAGAAATCTGTCGACTTTGGGCGTAAGCACTCTAGGAGAAAGCGAGTGGGAAGAGGTTGAAACTACTGAAGGTCGAAGGGCTGAAGTGATTTGCAACTGTCGATCTGTGGGAGACACACGTCGATGGATCGTCAACTTCAGGTGTAAGCACTCCGGGAGAGAGCGAGTGTGGAGAGGTTAATATTCTCGAAGAGAGAAGAGTTGAAACAGATCTGAGCCATCCAAGCCAAAGGGACAGGTGTCGTTAGATCCTGCAATTCAGAGGAAAGTCACTCCGAGAGAAAAGGGGATGTGTTGAACAAGAAATTCTTGAAGGTCGGAGAGCTGGAGTCCATCTGAGTCATCCTTCATCTAAGGAAAGGTGTCTGCAGATCTTCCATTTCGGATGATAGACAATTCGGAGGAAAGTGGGGTCACT
The DNA here is from genome assembly GCA_010110895.2 of Picea sitchensis. Classification (NCBI taxonomy): domain Eukaryota; kingdom Viridiplantae; phylum Streptophyta; class Pinopsida; order Pinales; family Pinaceae; genus Picea; species Picea sitchensis. The sequence continues at coordinate 622,205 of SNQJ01S0000186.1, forward strand.
AGAGTTGAGAACTCACGAAGTAAATCGTGACCATTGATTTGAAGGATACATGCATTGACAAATCGTTGACTTCGGGTGAAATCATTCTGGGAAAAAAGGTGGTGTGAGCATCTGAGACTCCCGAATGCCGAAGTCCTGAAGTGGACCCGAGCCGTCGATTTAGATGGACGTGTGATGCCTGATATGGAAATTAGGGTACATAGTACTTGGAGGAAAAGAGTTGGAGTGCTCAGAACTCTTGAACGCCGAAGTCCCGAAGAAGACCATGACCGTTGATCACAAGGGACGCATGGTGCATGATCTGTAACTCCAGGTACAAAGTACTTTGGATTAAAAAGGTGTAGGAATGCTTGAAACTCCTAAACGCCGAAGTCCCAAAGTAAATAGGGCCATTGTTACACATGATTTTGGTCACTCTGGTGATGTCTCAATAGTGATGTATTCAGGCTCCCAACAAGGACTTTTTACCTGAGAAAAGTGGCTCCTGTCTTCTTCCAAAAACATATTTTTAAGATGAGTTTGCAAGCTGCCTATGGTATAGAGTGTGAGATTCCTTCATTCTCGCAGGCCACCCACACTTAGGGTGCGAACTGTTCGTAGTCTGCTCCATAGATAGGGTGCGAACCTAATTTTAAGCTTGGAAAGGAGAAGAGGTCACGAAGGCTCTAGAAGGGGATCTTCTAGAAAATGAGTTGGCCTTTGCATGGTTGTCATTCTACTGACTTATCAGATTTGGTGGGATCATCCTCATCTATTTAACCATCTCTCCTTCTCCTATATATTGAAAGGTTTCTCATGGAAAAGGTTAAGCAATATTGAATGAAGAATTGGTGAAAGAATTTTGTGAAGAACCCTGCTTGGACAGAAGCTTGAAGGCTCTATTCTGTCTATCAAGAGGAATTAGATCTTCTTCATGCAAGTGTAGAGCAAGTGTGTGTGTTGGAACCAAGGGTCACTGAAAGGAAGCTTGCAACATCAAGGCGATCAGGTTGTATCTTCTACTTTCATTTAATATAATACAGCGGCATGTCCCTTTCCCATAAAATCACTCTTATTTTATAGCATAACTCCTTGATCATATGCATAAGTTGACATTGAATATAATTCACTATCTTCACTTTGGTTGGTTTGTGTTGTCTTGGACCTGATTCCATAAGAGCACCAGAGCGAAGCGGGAACAACAGAGACCTAAGGAAGCGATATCAAGGTATGCCACTTATTCCTTCTCTTTAGTAGATTCAATGACTACAACTTAGGGAAAGAGTCATGTCCTATCCTGTTTTGTTCTAGATCCAGGGGGATCTAGGGAGATCCGTTAGTGTTCGCACCTACCGATTTGTCCGATAACAAAATTGGCGACTCCACTGGGGATACAACCCATTTTTTGGTGGTTTTTCCTTGGCCATTTTCTCTTAGCTTACCATTTTTCATTCCCATCAATCTCTGAGTCTTGAGGATACCCTTATAGACTCCCTAAATCCAGAAGTTCCTTAAAAGTTTTTGTCTTTTTTCCAAAATTTGCTTGATTTCAGGCCTTCTCGCACTGAACCCTTCTGTAGCCTACGAGAACCACTAGAGTTTGCATCCTGCAGTTCAGTTCAGTGAGAAATTATCGCATTCTACCTATGTCTAGCCCGCGAGAATACTTGATTCTCGCACTATACCACACTTCCAGCCTATGAAACCACTTGCAATTTTTTTGGATTAAGTCTTTTGTGCCCTCAGATGCCCAGATTTGTTTGTGTGTCTAGGAGAAACTTCTCTGGTTAGTGATTGAATGATTCTTGACTTCAAATCGTGTGAATTATTAAGCTCCTCCTGATAATGTTTTCTCAATTTTTATCTCTTGACCTTTTCGCAACAAGGGTATAATCTCTGGTTTTGAAATCCGAGTGCTTGTTTGGTTGGGAGCCTTCGATTGGTTTAAAAGTTGAGATTAATTTCTCTTTTCAATTGCTTATTACTTGGAAAATTGTTAACCATATGCATTTGAAGAGACTGGTCTTGTCAGTTTGTTATTTTTGTCTTCATTGAAATATTGGTTTGGGTTTTTATTGTACATTTCATTTCCATTGGTTGCTTGTTTTTTCTTAGTTCCACCCCTGTTGTTTGGTTTCTAACAAAAAATTAAAGATATTTTATTTTTTAAGCAACTTTGTATTCAAAAAATATTGACATTCAAGTACTGAAAAATAATCAATAGAGAATTTGCATTGTTCATGGTTGTTTGATATTACATTTCAGAGAAGATCATACGTTGCAGTTCACATTGCTCCAGAAAACTCCTCTCTCCCTCCTGTAAATAGGATTCATCGAACAACAAATTTTGTATCATTCATTCCTATTTATGCATTTTTGGGTCAGAGTCTCACAAAACATCAGTTTCATTTTCATCTCCTTTTGAGTAATAACAACCTGTAATAAAATTGCACAATTTTAAAATTCAACTAGTAACTTTTTCTAGGACTCTTTTACACCAACATTAGCTAGGCTAGAGCTTTGGAATAGGCAGTGAGACACACTCTCCAAAGCACAAAACATACAATAGTATCTTGTGATAATGAGTGTTAAATTCCATTTGCAACATTTTTTCCTGGGAAGCCCTTCTCACACAAGGGTCAAACCCGAGGTCGCATTGAGATTGACAGAGTTACTCACCCTGCTTTGTTGATATCGGTGTAGAGATTGCACGTATTACAGGGGTCACTTGAAGGTATACCCACAATGATGAGTGGAAGCCTCTCAAGTTGATTTCAAGCTAGATACCTTGCCTTTGCGTGTGGATCGGACTGTCGACTGTTCCCCCAGGAATTATAATTGTTGGTGGTAACCTTAGTAGCCTATCTTCTTAGGGTCTTACATAAGGTGATTGTGAAGGGGCAAGTCTTCACGGTACCTGGAATCGACGTTGGCCAAACTCACTTAGGATCCTTGGAGGGTATACCCATGATTATGTTTGGGAGCTTGCACCAGGGTGTAAGTCCGTTAAGTAGGTCGTCAACGTAACTTTTCCACCCTAGCCCAGCCCCTTCTTGTCTCGTCGTCGCGACATTGGATTTCATCACCAACTAGTGACTTCGGAATTGGAAGGTCTTGTTTGTTTGGTTTTTCTTCCTAGAGTTTACTAGCGTATGTTGTTTGTTTAGCCAAGTTGGCCATAGAATTTCTTTCGTAAGATTCTAACTCGATCACAATTGACCCTCCACGCCATTCACGTAGAATACAAGACCTACCCCCAGAAGATCTAGAAGGTTCTCAACCCTTTCCTACCAACCCACTGGAGGGATCTCCTCAATAGAGTGAAGTCCAAGACGTCACCACTCCAAAAGTGGAAAGAACTAACTCTTTAGAATGGTTTCGAATTACTAATTCTCAAGAGGACTTCTGACTTCCTACTGAATCTGAGAGACGCATTGTTCGAGTGAATTCTTCCGGATATCTAGTTGTTCAGTCTTCTAGATCACCAATCGGACCTTTCATAGGACCTGAAGGTTAAGATATTTTTTGGACTACTGGCATTTTTAGACAGGATCTCTTTGGCTCAGGAGTAGGCGTTGATATCACTGTCGCACCTGGTACAGACACCCCACCGGCTGACCACATCTTGACTCTCCCTCTACAAACAATCCATTACATAATGGTCCCGGATACTATGAATTCTCACACCAAGATTACAATGGATGGCCAAGCCCCCATTGGCACACCGCTTTCGCCCAGAAACACCCCACCACTTCCACCTGGATACCATGTGTTGAATCCTTCTATTCTCGTTCCTACCCAAATCTCATCCGGGACTCCTGGTAGTTCCACTCCTTCTGGGCACCATCTTCCCGGTTTCATCCCGACACTTCCTCCACCCCCTTTCAGAGGACCTCTTCCATCCTCTATCAGAGGCACTGATCCTAGTGGCACCATTCCATCGTTCACACCGAATTACCAGATTCCTGTTGGTGGACAATTTCACCAAGGAGGCCAAACTCAACCGCCTTTTGCAGGACAAATCCCAACTGGGACAGAACCCCCAATTGGAGGGAAACCCCCACCAAACCCACCCTATGGAAAAAACATACCTCCATCCTTGGGCCAGTCTTGGAATCATCTTATACAACATAATCCTCACTCGACTGGGGGGCAACAACCTCAGGCTAGCTCCATCATGCCCCCTAGTACAGGCCAACTCTATCCAGGTACGTCTAATCCTATTTGGGGCTCAAATGATCCACCCCACACCCCTGTTCAAGGGTACAACCCTATGAATTACTTGCTTCCACACCAACAACCGAATCTGCCCAGATCTTTGCATTATATGCAAACTGCTTATGGTCCCACTAGTTTACTGATGAGACTTCCCCCCCAAAGTCACCAGTACCCGCATGTGAATAGACAGTTACCTTTCTTAGCCACCCTGGACCTCCCAGATCTATCGATAATTTTAAATGATCCGATCCATCACTCTCCTCAATGGCCCACCATACCATCCGATATACCTAAATTCGATGGTAAGCCAGGAGAGGACCCGAACAATCATGTAATGACTTTTCACCTCTGGTGCTCATCCAACTCCTTGATGGATGACTCTATTCATTTACGCCTTTTTCAGCGAACCCTCACAGGTTCCGCCGCGAAGTGGTATATAGAATAACTATGAGGCTTCTTCATTAACTTCAACACCGTTGCTATGGCTTTCCTCACCCACTACCAGTTACCAATTCGCTACGAAACGGAAACCGATATTTCGAGTTCTTTCAAACAAACTAAGGCCACCCATATCACTGATCACATTCATGAGTGGCAATGGAGACGACGTCTTATCAAAATTGAACTTCCTGATCAGTTGCTGGCAGAGTGGTTCATGAAATCATTCGTGAACGAAATCGGTTGTGACATTTCCATAGGTGGAGTGGTCACCGAAGATTAGACAATCAGTCATGCCCAATACCTAGACCTCGTTTACTCACAAACAGGTACTCTTTACAACTTACTCCCTGATGTGCCTCGTCCTTCTACTTCCGCTACTTCAACTACCCATGCTGCTTCCCATGCAACTGATGGTGTGATCGACACTTTCCATGCCCAACCTCATTCCATCCAAACCTCTAGCAACAACCCCAAACCCATTTCTTCTAATGTTCAAAATGATCTGTCTCCTACCCCTCCCACCAGCAAGACTTCTGAGGTAAATTCTATTCAATCTACCCCCACCGGCAAAAACAAATCCAGAAAAGGGAAGGGTAAGAATAAGGAGAACATAAATAATTCGCAAATTGAGAAAACTAAAACACCACCCCTTGATGATAGAGATAAGTGCAAACCCCAATACCCTTGTCTTATCTGCGGTGATGATAACTACACTAAGGATTGTCCACGACGAGTCAAGGTTACTAAGTTCCTTCAAGGAACCACGAAACCCCCCACTTCGGTCGTTTTGTCACAACCGTTACCGTCTCAACAACAAGCCCAATTGGTCATTCATGACCAACCTTCCCCCTCCAATACATCCTATGTATTAATGTGTACAGGCGATTCAAAGAAGAATGACATCACACTTACCACTCGAGCCAAAGATTATTCTTCCTCCAAAGAGAAGGTTGATGCGATACCTCCTTCGTTGGTTCAACCATCTCCCATGACTCCACCTACCAACAATCCTCTTCATCTCGAATGATCGAACCTAGATACATTTCTTCGCCCTCCTCCAAAGGGTGTTGTTCAAAAATTGGCTTTCAATCCCCATGCACGTGCTGCCCAGAACTACAATATTGTCAAAGATCTAGTCCAAGCACCGTCCCTGATGTCAGCCCTCAAAGTCCTTCATAGTTTTTCGATACAATGGAAGGCACTGTTGAAAGATATTGGTGGAATTGACCCTACGGATACGAATTTAATAATTTTTGACTTGGAAGATCACATTCCAAGATTACCCCCTCAACTCGCCTTTCAAATACAAGTTATTGTCTCCGAAAAAAACATTTGTAGAATGGTTATTGATGAGGGTGCCTCGACTTGTGTCATGTCTATTACCTGCTGGAAAGCCATCGGCTCTCCTCCTTTGACTGAATCCCACAACACGCTCAAATCCTTCAATGGCTCTAGTTTTAAGCCTTACAGTGTCCTCCCTTCATTACCTGTTATGTTAGAAGGAAAAACGGTCCAAGTTGAAGTGGAGGTCTTTGATGCTCCTCTCGATTACAACCTTCTACTTGGCCGTAGCTGGATTGATTCCATGCGTGCAGTTGTGTCGACTCTTTTCCATGTCGTGCATTCCCCACATCAAGGAAAAATAGTGATTGTTGACCAACTGGCCTTCTTCCACTCCGATACATGTATCGTTCATTGCAACCCCCCCCGAATATGAGAATGTTGGTGTGGGTCTTATTAAAGATTCCTCGTTAATGGGTACTTTCCCCATACCACCGCCCGATGTTCCACATCCATTTTTCGCCCCGATCAACATGATATCCACCTCTATTCATGGAACCCCTGCGTCTTACGACCCATGGATGGTACCCAACCTAGGCGATCATCTTCAATATGACGACAAAATGCCACTAAGTCCGGTTGAATCCGCTTATCAAGCCATTCAATCGACAACCCTTTCGACCCCCTCTCTTGGTGATTTATCTCCAGATCCATTCCGCGTCATTTTTCTCACGGACGAGATGACTACGTCTATTATGTCCATGGAAGACACCCCTTGGGACGATGGACACCATCATTCTATCATCTTCCTCGAACAACACACCATCGAGGGTTACCAACGGATCTTGACCCCATCAACCATTGCCGTCATTTCTACCATTCCCGAGTCTACACATGATCTGTTCTAGGAAGGGAACTTAAGTAACATCTCACCCACCATCCCCCTTGACATCTCCATAAAACCTGGAATTGTCAAAAATGTGCATATTGGAGCTTCGTGTTCCCATTACGAAGTTGTCATCTACAAGTCTCTTTTCCAAGAATTTCGTGACGTCTTCGCCTGGAGCTATGAAGAAATGTCGGGTATTGACCCCGACATTGTGATACATGAAATGAAGACATACCCAGATGCTAAACCCGTCCATAAATGACTTCATCCGGTCCACCCACATAAAGCAGCAGCTATCAAGCTTGAAGTTGAGAAACTTCTTAAGGCTGCCTTCATTTACCCGGTGGCTCTAACTGACTGGGTTTCCAATCTTGTTCCAATCGATAAGAAACAAGGCACAATCCGCGTGTGCGTTGATTATAGGGACATTAACAAAGCTTGTCCTAAAGACAACTTTCCTGCCCCCTTTGTTGACCAGATCATTGATGATTGTGCCAGAAGTGAAATATTCTCTCTGATGGATGGTTTCTCCAGATATAATCAAATCAATATCGTACCAATGGATCAACACAAGACCGTTTTTATTTGTCCTTGGGGCACTTTTGCCTATCGGAAACTCCCATTCGGTTTAAAGAATGCCGGTGCAACTTTTCAACGTGCTATATCTTATGCCTTTCATGACATAAAGAACATTGTGTAGCCATATTTCGATGACTTACCCACTCATTCCATGCGCAATGTAGATCATCCAATACACCTCCGTGCCATTTTCCTTCGATGTCGGTTTTACCATATATGCTTGAATCCCCACAAATGTGTTTTCTGTGTAGAATCCGACCAACTTCTGGGCTTTATTGTTTCACGTCAAGGGATCAGGGTAGATCCTTTGAAGGCCGAGGTGATTCTCAATCTCCCTTCTCCTTCCTCGCTTCGCCAGTTACAAAGTTTGCAAGGGAAGGAAAACTTTCTCCGTCGTTTCATCCCAAACTATGCTGAGCTAACTCTTGGATTTACACGACTACTCAAGAAGGGTTCTGAGTTCATATGGGATACTATTTCCAACAAATATTTTGAAGCTTTAAAACTCTTTTTGACACGTACCCCACTACTCTCCCCTCCTGATTACAGTTGGGATTATTTCCTTTACCTCGCTACCTCGGACTATACCATCACTATGGTTCTCGTCCAGGAGGATGATTCTCATGACGAACATGTATTTTATTACTTGAGTCGGAGTCTCATGACTACCAAAACCAAGTATTTACATGTTGAAAAACTGGCCTTGGTAGCTGTCCAAGTTGTTCAACGTTTTCGACACTATATCCTCTCTCGTAAGACTACGGTAATTTCTAACTACAACCCTATGAAACACATTCTTACACACCAATTTTTATGGGGAAAATACTCCAAATGGATCATAATACTCCATGAGTTTGACTTAGAATTTGAGTGCGCTAAGTCCAAGAAATCCCTGGTGTTTGCCGAGTTGGTATGCGACCTTCTCTGCTCTAAGATAGAAAATGTAGTAGTCGATTCATTACTCGATAAATCCCTTTTCCTGATTAGTTCCAATGGCCTTTAGTACGGAGATATCATCATATATCTCTAGACCTAGACTTTCTGGCCTAATTTGTCTAGCACTGACCATCATCGAATACGCTACCAAGCCCTTCAGTATATTATCCTCGGTGATACTCTTTATCGTCGTGGGATTGACTCCATTTTTCGACGCTGCCTCATGTTTGACGAAGTCGAGAAAGCCCTAAATGACTACCATTCTGGAGCCTATGGTGGTCACCTGTCTGGGTATGCTACTGCCCAGAAGATCTTATGAGAATGGTATTTTTGGCCTTCTTTATTCAACGATTGTATAATTGTCCTCCAAAAATGCCACGCTTGCCAAACCTACAACAATAAAATCTGATCACACCATGCTCCTCTACACCCTGTGGTCTTCGTTGGTCCTTTTGAGAAATGGGGTATCGATTTCATGACATGTCACCCTCACTCGGCCAAGGGGCATGGATACATTATTGTAGCCATAGATTATTTTACGAAATGGGTCGAGGTGATGCCAACATTCGACAATATTGGAAAGACTGCAACATTATTCATATTCAATCACATCATAGCTCATTTTGGTGTTCCTCAGGCTATCGCTACTGATCACGGTAGCCACTTTAGAAACTTCATGATGTCCGAACTCACTGAAAAGTTGGGTCTTCGCCATGAAAACTCAACACCCTATTACCCACAAGCCAACGACAAAGTTGAAGCAATAAACAAGGTCCTCATTACCATTCTTCGATGAATGATAGGGATTCACAAAACGAGTTGGCACACAATGTTTTTTTCAGCATTGTGGGCTTACCGGACGTCCGTTAAGTCTGCTACTGGGTTTACACCATTCCAGTTAGTTTATAGTCTAGAAGCCATCTTGCCGATTGAATGTGAGATACCCTCCCTAAATCTATCCGTCGAACTTCTCCCGACTGCCGAAGATGAACATTTGTTGTATCTTATGCAACTAGAAAAAATCCGTCATGATGCCACCCTAGTTATAGAATCCCAAAAGAAACACTTCAAAGCCCAATATGACAAACATGTCAGGCCATGCATTTTCTCCGAAGGTGATCTCGTTCTTCTGTACGAACAAGATCGGGATATGCTAGGAGATGGAAAATTTGAAGCTATGTGGCGAGATCCTTATATCGTCAGACAAGTTTTGGAGAAAGGAGCTTACGAGTTGGTAGACTACGACGGTATCCCTTTGAGTGAACCCATAAATGGGTTTTACTTAAAGAAGTACTATGCCTAAGATCACCTGTGCATGAGTGCTTGTATTTTCTTATATCATACTTCTTGTGTGTTACTGTAGTATGCTTTTTCGTTATCTGGTCTCTGCCCTCGACCACTTATGTTACGTTGTGCTTGGTTTCTAGATGTTAGAGTCTTCACTACCCCACATTGTCTTTGTCAATGGTGCTAGTCACAGTACTCAGAACCTTGCTTCTGCTGCATGGGCAATTTATGCACCTACAAATGAACTCATCAGTCTGTGAGGTGTGTGCCTGGGTCGTGCGACCAATAATATTGCAGAATATAGCACCGTTGTCAAATTGTTGATTGATGCTATTTCTCTTGGCATCCGCCACCTGGTTATACGACTCGATTCGCAACTAGTAGTACTACAGCTAAGTAATGTCTATGCTATTCGAAGTCCTACTTTATTACGGGTATATTTACGAATTCACCTCTTGGAATGCTATTTTGATTATATTAAGTATCAACACATTCCTAGATGCCTAAATACATTGACCGATGCATTAGCTAACTATGTGTTAGACATGCATTTGGGCCATTTATAAACCAATCACACATTACATTTATAACACAACACAAGATAAGCCGATAGAAGCCGTATATATGTATATAACGATCAAAAGTTTTTACAAAAAGTTTCTGTCCAAGGACCAAAATCTCAAAAATATGAAGCCCATGGCTTCTACAAAATATCCTCACAGATGACACTCATGATAACACACGACTATTCGGGCCACCCTATGAAGCAGTCGATTGATAGACTCGGACACCCCCACAGTATGGAACTGGTAATGTCTAGGGATCTCCCCAATAACCATATCTGGGATGTCAATAATCAACCCCTCTAAGTTTTGCTCCACTGCCTCGTAGTCTTTGGAATCCCATTTCACCACTGGAGCTGCCTCTCCTCACCGTTGAATAGGATACATTCCCAGAGGTCGATATGGACCCACATCTATGTCATAAAAAAGATATTGTTTTGATTAGTTCTTGGATAAACACAAAAACATTCCATATGATAAAAATTACAAAAACATTTAAAAAGAAAAAAATGTGTACTTCTTACCTAAATCACCCCACCGAGCATCCTTAGGCAGGGCCAAATCTGGATCCCCTTGGAAATCCAAACCAGCGTGTACACATAGTCGTCAATCATCAGCATCTGGGGCCACAACCAGTCGAAAAATGAATTATTATACTTGATGATATGCCCTGCTACATGTCAATCCATGAGGTTGCACCAACTCAACATCCTTGGATCTTGTGGGGTCGGTAAAACCCAATCAACCTGTAATCTCAGCAATGCTCGAGGAAGAAGGACACTAAAAGTGATCTGTACCCAAACTGCTTCAAGTTGCCCCTTCTTCACTTCATCAATTGCTTCTTCATACTACGGAGAACTGCATCTGACCAGTTGAAGACCCAAGGCTCTGTGCACTCTATGACGTATTGGAAGTAGCTCTGGAGAGCCATGTATGGAGCCGCGCTCCCAACCATGTGTGCTATAGTGAACACGATGGTTCACAGGGTCAAGTATTGGACCCCCCAAATAGCAACCTTGCCCTTGCTTCTTTCTGCCTCAGGAACACAGTACTGACGATAATACTCACTCATAGGGAGTCCACCGCCTCAGCCATCGGTCAAGCTAGCGTGGTACCCACGCTGTGATAACCCTGTTAGAAAATAGATATCCTCGATATCTAAGGTCAATGTGTGGACTCCCATGTGAAACAACTGTTGGTCCACATCCCACATATGAACCAGGTATTCCAACAATCTAAGTTGGGCCCTCATGCCCGGAATCCTAAAGAATTTCAAGAGCCCACAGTCTCGGAGGGCAGCGACGGTACCCGAGTCATTCCCGACAATGGCATCTTCCTCCTCATGTTTTCTTTCTCACCACTCCAACATTGTGATGGTCAAACACCTGCACAAGAGCCATGAGAGAAGGGTCGGTAACTTGTTTCAAACTTTGGCATAATTTTTATTTGGCAAAAGTCAACTTTAAAATCCATTTTCTGGCCCCCGCAGGTGCCCCTTTAGCACAGTGCGAGATTCTCGCAGGTGCCCTGAGGTCCAACCGTGAGAATCCTAGATTCTCATAGGTCCCGCAAGGCCCACTTGCGAGAATGCTTGAGTGCATGGTGTGGCCCTAAAATGAACCTAAAACCCTAAAAATTGCCAATAAAAACTAAAACTAAACCATGGAAAAGTTAAAGGATCAAGAGCTTACCTCGTTGGCTGAAACAGTTTGCCGAATGATTGCTTGTGCCTCCCGTAATCAAACAAAGAAATTTGGGGAAAAATGAGGTGTGTTGGGCAAAGTTTTTGGCAAAATCACAATGAAATGGTAAAAACCCTTTTTACCCATATTTATTCACTTTTTACCACTTTTGTTGATTTTTTATATTATTTTGTCTATAAAATCTAATGCCTTAATAGTCCTATGAGTGTGGTTTTTTGTAGATGTAGCAACTTTGAAGTCCAGACGAAGGAGTACGGGTGTTTTTTATTTTTGTCGCATGTACGACTACTTTTTAGGGTTTTTAGAAAAACCTTGAGCTTAGTCTCCATTCATTCTCGTGCTCGAAAATATATGAGAATGTAACCGAGTATATTTTTTCTCGTCTTTTTGTACTCGTATGGTAACAAACAAACGAATACCCTGGAGGAGTATCCTTTAAGCTCTTTTCACGCTCTGTAAAAATGAAAATATTACCGAGCGATCTTGTTCTCTTCATGCTCGTTAAAGTATCTAAAGAAAACGTTCGACGGGCGATAGTTTATCACTTTTTCGATCTCGTCGGACTTATTTACGAAAAAGGAACTAGGAGAGTTCTCTTTAAATGTTTTTCAGACTCTCAAAACATGAAAAACTCCCGATTTTTCTATCCTTGGACTCGTTAAACAAACATCAACAGACCCATAATGGGACCAAACCACTCCTTCCTAGGGTTCATTAAACATACTCTGAGGGACTCATTTGAAGGATGAGCTTACATCAACAAGCATATGTTATCCTCCTCAAGCTTGCGTAAAAATAAAGAGGTACTCGCCAGAAATGGTGGGGGGAAATTTTGGGAAAGGGATGTGTTTTCATATTCATATTAGTGGCAGTAAGCATCGCTCTTGAACATGACACCCCCTATTCGTCATTTGAGTCCGTGTTGGGAAATCCATTTGTCTCTCGTTCGAATTGCTACAAGGTCATATCTTGGGTCGTCTTTGAGTCAGTGCTACCAAGTCCTTGGTCGTGTCGTTCATATGTTCAAAAGAAGTTCACATGAGCCCTCTATTGAGTCGGCCATCTACAGTTCTCCATTCTTACTATGTCAGCCTTCCCTGTGCCCATTTCAACCTGTATTCGTACTCTGTTTCACCCTCAAAATCTGTTACTTATTTCGTGTCATTGATGAGGGATACATCAAGGCCCTCTTATGGCAAGTCTTGTTCCGTCGACTCCAACTCATTATCCGGAAACAAGACTTAGAAATTATTTAGTACCTTAGAGCCTGCATGCCTTAATGGCAGGTCTCTTCACTTTCGACAGGGGTTTCACATCATTGATCCCTGATTGAGAGATTTCGCTGAGTGCTCGACTTCAACTCATTCATTCGCATTCATTTGGATTGTACTTCGGTACCTTGGGAGTCATTGACATCAATGGTGATATCCCTCGCACTTGTTAACGGTTTTATTCAATGACCGGTAATCAAGTGGTTTCTACCATGTTCGACTTCAGCACATGTAATCGTATGGATATATTCATACTTCCAGGTAACGGGATTGAATACCCTAGGTATCATATTTTTTGATCTAGGCTGCTATGGAGTAATGATTTGTATCGACACATAGATCCACTTTGTATGTCATGTGGCTATGTCATCTTAATTTAAGTCTTCTCACATTGATCCACAGTGTATTCCTGGTGGCTATGCAACATTTTGACGGCATGGATCCATGGTGTATGATTGGTGGACATGACCTACATTTATGATTTCATTCATTTGTGATCTAAGTATGGGAATGCCTACCTCAGAATTGGTATTATATTCTGCAGATGCTTGGTTGTTGCAGGTTTCCGATTAGGTGTGCTCCTGGTTTCTGACACACACACGCAGTTTACAAAGTATTTCGGCTGTCATAGATTCCAGCCTCTTACTTTGGGGGGCATTCTGTTACACATGATTTTGGTCACTCTAGTGATGTCTCAACAGTGATGTATTCAGGCTCCCAACAAGGACTTTTTTCCTAAGAAAAGTGGCTCCTGTCTTCTTCCAAAAACATATTTTTAAGATGAGTTCGCAGGCTGCCTATGGTATAGGGTGCGAGAATCCTTCATTCTCATAAGCCACCCACACTTAGGGTGTGAATTGTTTCAGTCTGCTCCATAGATAGGGTGCGGACCTATTTTTAATCTTGGAAAGGAGAAGAGGTCACAAAGGTTCTAGAAGGGGATCTTCTAGAAAATGAGTTGGCATTCGCATGGTTTTCATTCTACTGACTTCTCAGATTTGGTGGGATTATCATCATCCATTTAACCATCTCTCCTTCTCCTATATATTGAAAGGTTTCTCATGGAAAAGTTTAAGCAAGATTGAATGAATAATTGGTGAAAGAATTGTGTGAAGAACCTTGCTTGGATAGAAGCTTGAAGTCTCTATTTGGTCTATCAAGAGGAATTGGATCTTCTTCATGCAAGTGGAGAGAAAGTGTGTGTGTTGGAACCAAGGGTCACTGAAAGGAATCTTGCAACATCAAGGTGATCAGGTTGTATCTTCTACTTTCATTTAATATAATACAGTGGCATGTCCCTTTACCATAAAATCACTCTTATTTTATAGCATAACTCCTTGATCATATGCATAAGTTGACATTGAATATACTTCACTATCTTCACTTTGGTTGGTTTGTGTTGTCTTGGACCTGATTCCACAAGAGCACCGGAGCGAAGTGGGAAAAACAGAGACCTAAGGAAGTGATATCAAGGTATGTCACTTATTCCTTCTCTTTAGTAGATTCAATGACTACAAATTAGGTAAAGATTCATGTCCTGTCCTATTTTGTTCTAGATCCAGATGGATCTAGGGAGATATGTTAGTGTCCGCTCCTACTGATTTCTCCGATAACAGCCGTTGGAATTCCTGAAGACATGCGACATTGGATAGTGAACTTCGGAGGTTTTCCACCCCGAAGGATTCACATGGTGGTCGTCTTGGTGCTTTTATTCTTGGCATCTAGTTATAGCCCATGGTCATATGCAAGTATAGGGGATGAAATAACTCAAAAATATTGGGAGATGATATCTGCCCGCTCTGAGCTCGTTTTGGAGCATGGAGATCATGGCTGAAAAGATCTGGAAGAGAAAAATGGAATAGATACCCCAAATGGGGGTTTTATTTTCTCAAGAAGAAATTTTTTTTTATGCCCCATCGTGGGTGTGTTACATGATCCTATTTGTTCACTGATAGCAGAATGATGATCCTATTTGTTTGTCAATAAAAAAAAGATGACATATTCTAACAACATTACTTATCAAATGATCAAATTGTCAAAGTAATCATGAAATATTTAGACATTACTCTCTTTCAAAGTTCATTTCCGATGAACCATTTAGCATCCATATTGGCGGGTTTTTAGACAAATTTTCATTGAAGCTCAATTCAAAAGTTTCAGATTGAAAATTGAAATGATACTAGTTTACCTGTTTATGCACTAGTTCAAGTTGTCTTAATGGTATAATTATTTGAACTTATGATTGAGGGGTGATCCAAGAGGATCCAAGGAACATTCATAGAGGTCTAGGAGGAACCAAAACACTCACAGAGGTCCTAGGGGATCCATGAATGATCAAAATTCAACTTCCTCAAATCGTCCCGAAAACAACATCATTGTGTAGAGCTCATTGTCATCTTTCCAACGATGCAAACAAAACCTCAAACATAGCTTGTATGCAAACGTTATGGGGAGTCAAATTTCAAGTCAACCCAGGTCAAAGTCAAAATTCAAAGGTGTAAAAATGACATGTGTCATGTCCATACAGTCACACGTGGCATGAATGTACATGTGACATGGCTACACCCCAAGGTGCCACATAGGTTGATTGTACAAGTGATGGGACATCTGATTTGTACCTCCAAGTGTATGAATGGTTCATTGACTAGTGGCATTGGGTAGCCAATAAGAGGCTGCCATGTGGCAACCCCTTATTGGCCAGTATTGGTTAATGTGTATAAATTTTTTGGAGCCAATAGGGTTCGACCCCATGACCTCCATAGCCACCAAAGTATTAACATAGTCACATTACCAACATGCCGCCACACATGACTTAAAATATGTATGACATATACAATATTTAAGTTTATGTTAAGTCTCATTTAGGGGGGAAAGAGGCTGAGGACTTGTTGAGTGCTCAACACACCCTAAACGTTCTGTGACCACTTCCTTTTGGGTACCAACTTGTCTTCTACCTTCGATTATTTTCACCGTGGTTTGAGCTTGATAACCTTCTTATCTGATATGTTTCATATCCGAGTTTCTCTTGAGCATATTAAGAACCATCTTGAGAAACAACACGACTGATCAAGGAACCAGCAACCCAGATTTCTCCCGTCTTACTTGAGAAGTTTGACATTGGTGAAAGATTAAGGTAGCGAAAATTGTATGGGAAGTCAAAGTAGCTGAGTGCCGACATTCTTCAACGTCGACCGATAAGAGTATCTCTTTTACGCATATAGTCTCCGAAAATATTTCACCGAACGTCAGTCCTTTTGTCTTTGACAGAGAAGTGTAATCATAAGCATCACAAAAAATAGGAGTTCCACCGCCAACCGTTGATGCCCGAAAAATCACCAATCCCAACATCACCGGTATCAAGAGTTTTATCAAGAAAATAGAAACGTTGATAAACAATCTAAAATATTAGTTGATCCATGATCTTTATGAAGGTAAGATGTGACGTGACGTTTAACCCCTAGCTGTGTCAAGCACTCTGCATTCAAAGATATAGTTAATTTGTAGATCACGCATTACTTACTAGCTCGTGCACGAATCAAAAGGGAACCATTAAACTCACTGATACAATGCATCTCCATCCACGCCTCTGGCGTCAACCAATTAAGTCTCAGTGGCAGAAATTCGATAGCGTTATATTTTGAAATCTGCATTAATCACCCGTATTAACTAATTGATATGACTGGTAGTATCTCCCAGTTATATTCTTTGGAGTCCTTTTTGTGTGATCCCACTCTACGCAGCAAGGGATTTAGAACAAATAGGAGAATGAAGCCCCCAGTCCAACGGAAGAATCCGAAGTCCAGTGAGTATTAAACAATTTTCTTAGCAATCATTACAGGTATGGGTTCGATTATGGCTTTACGTTTCATTTGTATATGTTCTCACCCGTGACCCGATGCTTCTCTATATATGTGTTTAAAAGGTGGTTTTGATTGCAGGGACAATGCCTCCAAAGAAGCCATCCACCAAGAAATCACCACGAACACCAAAGCTACAAGAATCAGAAATAGGAGAAGGATCCTCCCCAGTGGTTGCAGGACAATTAGAGTTCGCTCCTAAGCTGGTGTCCATCATCAAGGCGATCACCAAGGATCCCTTTGTCTAGCCCCCATCTTTCGAGGATACAGAGGCAAGCATTGGAGAAAAGACGACTTTTCCTCACTGGGAAGAAGTCTTCAAGAAGATCAAGAAAGAAGAGCCCCTTGAATATACTCCACACAGTGACCCTGATACAAGGAAGCTCAATGACAAGGTCCTCCCAAACATTCGCAGGGCTTATCTGCACATGGTGGCAAGTTGGTCTCTGGTTTTCCCTTGTGTCGAGCTCTTAAAGTGGCTCATTGATTACAACAATGCACATAAATGTTTGATTAATGATGACAATGGCGAATGTGTCGAGGTTTCCTACCATCAGAAGTTCAAAAATACTACAAACTCAATGAGTCTGAAGAAAAGTTGAACACTGATTTCGTGGTGAGTTTCTATGCCTCTCACGACACTAGAAAAATCTTGGAATCTTAGTGGAGGGAAGACAAGAAATTCATGAACCGAACTTTTGGCAGGTACCTGACGGTCAATCTCAGGGAACCATATGCCTATCTCATGACCCTTCTCTCTAGATTACATGGGGATAAAAATTGCTCCCGGTTTTCGGAAGCTTGGATGCCTTTGGATTTTACAGTTGACGTTTCGGGTATCGGTTTGAATTGGAGTGCTATCATCTCCAAACAGTTGAGCACATGCATAAAACAAGCTCATGCACCAAAGGAAGGATATACCCCTACCTTCTACATTGCTTCATATCTACTGGACATCATTTGCGCCAGGAGTGCTTTTGCTGGGATGAACTTGAATTGGCACCTTTCGGAGCTCGTATTCCATGTATACTACAACATATTTTGGGAAAATAGGTACAAGAAATCCTACGCTATTATCTGGGATCATTTTATTGCACCCATTTACTTCTTACTCTTTAAGAGAGAATGCCCTAGATTATCAGACGAAGCAAACAAGGTCATAGTCAAAATTGGTCACTAGTATTTAGACGAATGAGAAACCTACATCAGGATTTTTGGCGCCACAAGGGCACCACATTTATTACCCCTTTATGCTCCCGACCGGCTAGTGTTAGGAGAAATTTGCTATCAAACCATCATACAAGGATACAATGCAACTTTAGTGAAAGACAAGAAGTGGGCTTGCATACTGTATGGATTCCATATCATCTTCTACATGGTCAAAGACATCGCACATGCTAAGCAACTTGGGTTGGGTCAATTGGAATTTTGGTTCCAAACTAGCCAATTTCACAAACACGATCTCAAGGGATTGGTCCTACATCACGTGTCACAGGTATCATCCTATTGGCCTTATGCCCACGATCGGTTTGAGGATGAAATTTTCACCAAGAACTCTCAAGACTGGGATATGGTGGCAGCCAGGAAGGCCGATCCTAGAGGAACTAGGTTTAGAGCTTTGAGCTATGAAAAGCAGGCCACGCTATTCGAGAAAGCAATTCAAGGAGTTGGCCGACACCCTGAAGCAGTAGTAGCATATGATTTGGAGGAAGAAATAAATAACCCCCAAGAAGACATTGAGGTCACAGAGGCTCATTAGGGATCCCCAGTACAAATTAGATTTTTCCCTGAAGATCAAATAGCTCAAGAAAGTGGCGCACTTTTATACCAGTAGTCTTAGCTACTAATGAAATAGATGCACGATAACCCGCATCCTTCCATCAGTTCTGAAATTTCAGTTACCATCCAAAGAGTTATGAAAGAACCTATTAATCCTGGTCTCACATCCGCCGATGGCACCAATGGGTCAGGTAATCCTAATTCTACGATATCGCTAATTGATCTATCGGGAGAAGGAAAAAATCAACCAAAGATGAGCTGGGTGTCAATAGAAACACAAGCGCCCAACCCCTTGAGCATGCTAATACATATATACAACAACGAAGAGAGCACAAAGCCTTCTCATGGCACCCCGATGCGCATCCAAGATGAAGAAGGTCCCGAAAAGAGCTTTTCCCCAAGTCCCGAAAAGGTCTCTTCTGTTGGGCCTAGGGTTCAGGACCAAGGAATCCCACAAAAGGAAGTTGAAACTGAAGGTAATCTCAACACAGGAAAGTCCGATGAACTGGAAATAGATGTAGGCCCAAGTGACGAGCCTCCGCAGAAGTAAATCAATAGTTCCATGATCGATGAGCAAGTAAGTGACAAGTCCATACAAGACACCTCTATCCTGCCCAATACTTAGATACCCAGTGAGCAACAAGTAGAAGTTGGATCTACAAGGCAGAACGAAGAATTTCGATAGCCCACTCTCGAACAAATTTACATTGAAGGAAGCTTGGGAAACAATCTCACATGGGGTGATCAGCAAATACTAGACCCAGTAGATGAGGTCGTAGACATCTATGCAATATCCTACGATCAAAAGAAAAAGGCTATCATTCAGAAGACTGCAAAGACAAGAAGAATCACCCTGGATCAGTCCATCATAGTCGTCACTGAGGAGAAGTTAATTGATATAGAAGACGCATGTATGTCTGAGTTGATTGGTGTGGGAAAATCCCTCTCAGAGGCCGCCTAGGATAGAGCCAGGAGAGATGAAAAGGAACTTGCCACCACCCAAAAGGAGCTCGAACACTTTCTATATTGGCGATTACTATAAGGGTGCTACATAGAAATATGTGTATTTAAAAGATGAGTTCGGTAAAGTTTACGATGAGTTCAAGAAGGAAAGACAGTTGTTAATCTCAAATATAGCCGAATTCCAGGAAGACAGTATCATGGCACTCGCGACATGTAAGGAAATGGAGAGATGGTATGAGAAGGCACAAAAGGCAGTGAAGAGGCTCGAGTTTATTGAGGCAGTCCAGAAAGGCCGAGAAAAGGAAGACCACGACATTCGGCTAGTAAGTAAAAGAAGTCTCAATCGCATGAAGAGATCGGCCAAATACTGGGCCAAAATGTCTCGAATCCCACACGAAGAAATCCAAGAACAATGGGCCATATGTCAAAATCACTGGGATAAAATCAATAAAATAATGAAAGAAATCAGACTCCTTGAGTATGGTACCCCTAATATGTCTATCGACCTAAACGAAATAATCAATCTCTGTGCCGAACAAGATTCGTCATGGGATGAAGAATGTGCAAAGGTAACCGATGCAAAGCCTGGGAAAGTACAACAGCTCGCAGGACATCCAATCAAATCCAGAGCCATACTTCAGAAGTTGAACTTCAGCCTCGCAAAATATCGGTCGCATGCAACAGACATCAGGGGAATCTATGCAGCTCCAATGGAACAACATAGGTTTCCATAGGCCAACACCTATGAATAACTCTTTATTAGATGGTATAATTATGAAAGAGTCCACCCTTTCTAAGAAACAACTCAGGTGGAGTGTTGAAAGAGTATTAGATGATGACGCCACATGGTGATTCTTGATTAGCTCAAATTGTATTTTACCGTTAATTACTGTTAAGACTTTATATTATAAATAGGAACATCGACCGATGATCAAAGGGTTGATGGTTGTTGTAAGAACTCTTTTCTTTTGGTTGTTGATAATTATTTTGAGACTGCTACAAATTAAGAAGTCCTTCTAGACCAGAGACAAGCTATTTTCATCAGATGTATGTGATTGGAGTTGGATAAGAATTACTTCCTTTCCTGTTCCATGAATGTTGCAGTAAATGAGTAAGAGAAATTAATTTTTTTGTCAAGTTATCTGGAGCAATGTTTTGATGTTCCTTTCTTTAAATGATGAAAGTAAATCATTGTGCTTCTATGTGATGAATGTCTTGGTAGATGAATTATTTTGCTTACCGTGACATTGATTACAGTTGTGTTTCTTTCTCTATGCTAAGTAGTTTACCTCGACTATGTGATGAATGTCTCGGTAGATGAATTATTTTTCTTACCCTGATCTTGATCATATATGTGTCTTCTTTCTGTTAAGTAGTTTTCTTATACATCAGTTGGATTCTCTTTCGGTTAAAGTATTATTACTAAGCCCTTTAGCATAGGATCATTGTCTGCATGTTCGAGTAGTGGGTTATCCCAAGCTCGACCCCTTCCCAATATTTAAAACTCTTGTCATATCTTCGTCAAGTTGGTTTATACTGGCTTGCATCTCTTGTACCTGCCCCACCTAAGAGAAAATATAGAAAAAATTGTCTTAACTAAAGGAGGAGCATTCACCAGAAAACACAAAAGCTCATCGATAATTTGGCTAGATTGTAAGATCTGGAGAACCATTCCAATCCAAACTCTACAGAGTCTAATTGGGCCTCGGTGGCAGGTTTGGTTCCTACTGTTGAATCAGGGGATTTAAGCCCCATCAACATAATTGGCGCTAGAAGGAGGGCTTGAGAATGAATGGTTGAATATGTAAGTTATATGATATTTTGAATAGGCTATAGAATCGTAATGGCCCACATGCATGGCTAGTCATCCAAAAAACAACCCACCTTTACCAAGAACTCCCGAAGTGGATAACTCACCCCACTTCGAGGAAGGATATCTTCACCCTGAAATACCTTACGCCCTACCTCACGAGGAAGTAAGGATATCTTCACCCTGAAATACCCCCATCCTCCCTCGAAGAAAACAACAAAGCAGAGTAGTATTCAGCGCTCCCGACGAAGTTTTTGTACACTCCGTCGAAGACTTAATAGACTTCATGATCACTGAAATCCAAGAACCTCTTGAACTCATACCCAAGACACCAACCGGCGACATCTCTGAACCCAACGATCTTTCAGAAGAGGAAGAGCCCAACTCCGAATCTGAAGATATGGAAGAGAACAATGGTCAAGAGGAGGAGAGGGAATTTCCACTTCAAGACAACAAACCTTGGTTGGATGGGGACGCCATGGCTATCCCTGGATGAGCACACAATCTCCCTCGGCACCCAAAATTTTTTCTCCCCAAGTATGATCCTGGAACCTCAGGATTGCCCGAAGATCATATCAATAAGTTCATACTCGCGATCAGTCTTATGAACGTTCAACATGAAGACATGGTATGCAGACTTCTCCCCTACACGTTTGAGAACTCGGTTTCCACTTGTTAGGATATTTAGACACTTAGGAGTTAGTTAAGATCTACTTGGTCTAATATGTCGTTAGGTAAAAGTGTGTTTCTTTAGTATGCATTAGTATGCATTTGTAGTTAGGAAATCCGACGGTCACGATATGTTCCCGACAT
>SNQJ01S0000186.1:649442-660472 GCA_010110895.2 Picea sitchensis
CCTATCCCAAGTTGTTCTTAAGGGGGGATGTTAGGATATTTAGACACTTAGGAGTTAGTTAAGATCTACTTGGTCTAATATGTCGTTAGGTAAAAGTGTGTTTCTTTAGTATGCACTAGTATGAATTTGTAGTTAGGAAATCTAACGGTCATGATATGTTCCCGACATAGAGTGATCTGACGATTCACACTCTCCTCGATCTTAACGGCCATTGATTCGTGGCTTAATACCCGATTGGTCCATGATCTCTATTTAGAGAGCATGGAGGGTCATTTGCCGATGATTGATTGTGAGAAGCTCTCTTGTAAAATATCTCTATAATCTTTTTTCTTTGCATTAATAAACTGCTCCAAGTGACCGCATTCGCTGGGGCCATGGATGTTTCCCCGTAGGGGTTTTACCACGTGAAAACATCGGTGTGTTGATATTTGATCTGGTTATGTGAGTGGTTACTGAAGGTGTTCTTCCTTTGTTGGAATACCTATGTTGTCGAACACCACTTGGTATTTTAACTGGCCAGTAGGATCCATAACTAGCTGGACTAAGTTCCAAAAGGATTTCCTAGACAAATTTTCCAAAGAAACTACCACAGGATCCCTTATGGCCAAATTATTCGCAGCCACCATGACCCCAAAGGAAAGGGTCAAATATTTAAATACAATATTCACAACTATCCTAAACAAATTTCAGCCCGCTGCGAAACTGGCTCAAGAGATGCAAATTGAGGTCTATGCCAACGCGCTTCCGTCCTCTATTTCCATGTTCATTAAAAGAGCCGCTAAGAAAACCCCCGCGGAGAATTTCTAAGAGGCAAAGATGATAGAGTTATAGATGAGAGGGTTTAAATAAGGCTAGGCATCTCTAGTGAGAAAAGAAAGCCAACCCCCTCCTAGGAGAGGACTCCTCTTGACTAGACTGTCAGGGAAGTTGGCTGAATCAACTCCCGATAAGGGTAATTGAGATATAGAATACCTACAATGCATGGTCAAGAAACTATCAAATGAGATTATAGATATGAAAAGAAATGCGGGTGAGGGAAACCAAGGCCAAAGACCCTATAATCCTTTCTTTAAAAGAAACCATCCTTTCAAATCAATTGAACCTCTCCCAGCC
This sequence comes from Picea sitchensis, assembly GCA_010110895.2. NCBI lineage: Eukaryota > Viridiplantae > Streptophyta > Pinopsida > Pinales > Pinaceae > Picea > Picea sitchensis. The sequence goes on from SNQJ01S0000186.1 coordinate 650,556, forward strand.
AACCCAAACATTGACTTAGGGAATGTTGCGTTTGATTCTTTCTGTACATACCACCAAGAAAACCACTCAGAAAGGGAATTTCCTCAGTGGGTCCACGCCATGAATTTAATGGCCAATCGTTTTTGGGCGAAGTCTCTCTGGCCGAACCATCCAACAGTTCATCCTTTAACATTGCCGATCAGGAAGAGGCTGACCCACCACAAGACACAACCATGTTGATATGGGATCCTGACGTGATCACGTCTTTGGATGATCTGTTTAAACCTCAGGCACCACCCGCAGAGATATCGGTGGTATAGACACATAGTAAGGGTCAACCCGGCCCAAAAGATATCGATGCCACCCATGTCTCATAAAGTAAATTAACTCCCGATCGTCCGAGAATGCCTTTCGCTCCCAGTAAAAAGCCTATAAGTATCCATGCTCATGATTCTCCTAAATTAGATTACAATGTAGTATAATATTTGAAGAATCTAAAATATAATGTATCAATTATGGACATATGTAGAATCCCTCAGTAGAAATACCTTCTGTTGCAAGCTCTAAGTTCAATAGAAAACCCAACCACCAGTGATGGTCAGGAGAAGAATATTCCCCCTATGGATTTGGCAAGAAAACCAATGATAAACACCTACTTAGAAGGCAGGAAGGAGAGGCCTTTTTTACCACCTTTCCTTTTAACATTCCGAGTCTTCAACATCAATCTCCACAACTATCTAGTAGACTCAGGGGCATCTTCCAATGTCATGCCCTTGTCTGTTTGTAAAAAATTAGGTGTTGTCCCTCTAAAAAGTGATAAGCATGTCATACAACTGGACATGACCCAGGTCAAATTCATGGGGGAACTAGAAGATGTGATGATCAGGGTTTCCACTCATCCTAATTTCATGCAGGTGATTGACATCATTGTGGTGGATATCCCCGAGGCAGATGGGCTATTATTGAGCCGAGATTGGTCCAAAAAACTAAACAGATACTTCAGCACAGTCTGGGCACACATTTGGCTACCACTGAAGGGATACAAGAACATGATCAGAATCTATTGGGAAAGATATCTGAAACATACAGTCACTGACCTAGAAACCCCGAACGAACTGACCTCTACCAATTTTCCCATACTAGGGAATTATTCTTGTGATTCTCACTTTGGAAATTTTGCTCCTCTCCTGTCTGAGGTTTCTCTTACCCAAAGCTCCGAGATGATATTTCAAGAAGAATTCCCGATGCCAATGGAAGATTCTCTCTTTTGTCAAGACCTAGTGTTAGGTATTCAGGAAGAAAAGATCGAAGAGCAGAACACTGATTGGAATGGAAATCATCGCTTGCAAATTTGGACCCTTTATTTTGATGGATCCAAGTCACAAGAGGGTTCGGGAGTAGGGTGCATCCTCATTAATCAAAAGGGTAAATGCCATTTTTTGTCTTGTAGACTAGAATTTGAGTGCACCAACAACATTGTCGAGTATGAAGCCCTGGTACAAGGGTTAAAGAAAGCCATAGATCTTAATGTCAAGGAATTAAAGGTGTTTCGAGACTTAGAAATCATTATTAGAAAAGTGAAAAACACTATACACTACAACTCCCCTCATCTTAAGAACTACCAGCAGGAGTTGTAGAGGCTGATAGAACGCTTTGAAGCTTTCAATATCACTATGATCCCCAGAGAGAAGAACATCCTTGCTGACTCCTTAGCCACCTCTTCTTCAAGACTCTCTCCTTTAGAAGATTACGAAGCCTCCCGATTCACTGTAGAACTTCTCTACAAGCCATCGGTACCTAATAATATCTCTAATTGGAAAGTCTTTGAGGGGGATGAACAGATCATAAGCTTCTTGACTAATCAATAAAACTTCAAAGACCTCATTATTGACGATGAAGATTTCCAAGAGAAACTAATGGAAACCAGTCCTCGGAAGGGTCAACACGCGGATAAACCAAAGTCTCAAACAATTCCAAAAGGGATAGCAAATCTAGAGAATTTGTTTGATATAAAGGAACGATTCAAAGGACCTAAAAATGCAAAGACTGGTAGCTCTTGCCCCCTCCATGAAACTGTAAATCTTGGAACTCCAGACAACCCAAAGTATGTAAATCTCGGCAAAACAATATCTAAAGAGGAGAGGAAATCCTACCTCAAATTCTTCAAACAATACCAGGATGTGTTTGCCTGTCATACAACTGGACAGGACCCAGGTCAAAGTCATGGGGGAACTCAAAGATGTGATGATCAGGGTATCCACTCATCCTAATTTCATGCAGGTGATTGACATCATTGTGGTGGATATCCCTGAGGCACATGGGCTATTATTGAGCCAAGATTGGTCTGAAAAACTAAACGGATACTTCAGCACAGACTGGGCACACCTTTCGCTACCACTGAAGGGATACAAGAACATGATCAAAATCGATAGGGAAAGATATTTGAAACATACGGTCACTGATTTGGAAACCCCGAACGAACCAGCCTCTACCAATTTCCTCATACTAGGGAATTATTCTTGTGATTCTCACTTTGGCAATTTTGCTCCTCTCCTATCCGAGGTTTCGCTTACCCAAATCTCCGAGATGATCTGTCAAGAATAATTCCTGATGCCAATGGAAGATTCTCTCTTTTGTCAAGACCTAGTGTTAGGTCTTCAGGAAGAAAAGATCGAAGAGTGGAACAGTGATTGGAATGGAAATCATCGCTCGCAAATTTGTATCCTTTATTTTGATGGATCCAAGTCACAAGAGGGTTTGGGAGGAGTGTGAATCCTCATCGATTAAAAGGGTAAAATCCATTTTTTGTCTTGTAGACTAGAATTCGAGTGCACCAACAACACTGTCGAGTATGAAGCCCTAGTATAAGGGTTAAAGAAATCCATAGATCTTAATGTCAAGGAATTAAAGGTGTTCGAAGACTCGAAAATCATTATTAGACAAGTGAGAAACACTATACACTGCAACTCCCCTCATCTTAAGAACTACCAACAGGAGGTGTAGAGGCTGATAGAATTCTTTGAAGCTTTCAATATCACTATGATCCCCTGAGCGAAGAACATCCCATCTGAATCCTTAGCCACTGTCGCTTCAAGACTCTCACCTTTAGAAGATTATGAAGCCTCTCGATTCACTGTAGAACTGCTCTACAAGCCATCGATACCTAATAATATCTCTAATTGGAAAGTCTTTGATGGGGATGAACATATCATAAGCTTCTTGACTAATCAAGAAAACTTCAAAGACCTCGCTATTGACGATGAAGAGTTCCAAGAGAAACTAACAGAAACCATTCCTCGGGAGGGTCAACACGTGGATAAACCAAAGTCTCACACAATTCCAAAAGGGATAGAAAATATAGAGAATTTGTTTGATCTAAAGGAACGATTCAAAGGACCTAAAAACGCTAAGACTGGTAGCTCCTGCCCCCTCCACGAAACTGTAAATATTGGAACCCCATACAACCCAAAGTATGTAATTCTTGGCAAAACGATATCTAAAGAGGAGAGGAAAGCCTACCTCAAATTACTCAAACAATACCAGGATGTGTTCACTTGGTCCTATAAAGATTTGAAAACGTATGATACCCGCATCATTAAACACACCATCCCATTGAAACCCGAAGTCAAACCTTTTCAATAGAAGCTCTGAAAGTACCACCCATCCTTGGAACCACTAATGTATCAAGAGTTAAGGAAGCTTTTAGAGGCGAAGATAATTTTCCAAGTTAGACATTCCGCTTGGGTAGTGAACCTTGTTCTAGTAAGAAAAAGGTCAAGAGAAATCCGATTATACGTAGACTTTCGGAATCTCAATAGAGCTTCAGAAAAGGAAAATTATCCTGTCTCGCCGATGGAGCAACTCCTACAGACCGTGTTGGGCTCAAAAAATTTCTCCCTTCTAGATGGTTTCTCAAGATACAACTAAGTGTTGGTTTCATAGGAAGACTGATTAAAAACTACCTTTCGGACCAAATGGGGAACATTTTCTTATAAACGCATGCCTTTAGGCTTGATTAACGCAGGAGCAACCTTTCAAAGGGAAATGGATGTGGCATTTCAGGGATTTATAGGTAAGCGTGTGGTAGTGTATTTAGATGATGTAACGATGTATTCAAAGAATAGAGAGGAACACATCCAACACTTAACTCAGATTTTTGAAATATGCCGAAAATAGGGTATATCACTCAATCCTAAGAAAACTATCTTCGGTGTTGAAGAAGGTAAGTTGTTAGGTCATATTATATCTCAAGCGGGAATTTTCATAGACCCCGAAAGGATTAAAGCCATATCTCAACTCCCGCTACCCCATAACAAGAAGGCTATGCAGTCTTTTTTCGGGCAAATTAATTTTGTAAGGAAATTCACCCCCGACTTCACCAAAATCATCAAACCCTTACAAAACATGATTCACAAAGATTTAGAGTTTATGTGGGATGATGAACGAAAAGATGCTTTCAACAATATCAAAGCTGCCATATCCCGGGCCCCGGTATTGCGAAGTCCCGATTTCAATAGAGACTTTAACCCTTATACTTTTGCCTCTGACCAATCGCTAACTGCGGTTTTGACTCAGAAGGACGATGACAACAACGAAGCCTCGGTGTCATTCATGAGCACCAACTGTAAAGGAGCTGAGATCAATTACCCCGCCATAGATAAGCAGGCCTACGCAATCTACAAAGCAGTAAATCATTTTAGGTTGTACATCCTCAAGAATCACACTAAGGTGATTATGCCACACCCCGCAGTCCGATCCTTGTTTACCCAACAAGAAATGGGAGAAAGAAGAGGGAACTAGATAGCGGTAGTCCAGGAATTGGATCTAGATATAAAATCCGCCAAGTTAGTAAAAGGACAAGGTTTGTGCAAGATCGCAGTCGAAGCTCAAGATCAAGCAAACCAAGATCTAGGGTGGGATAATGAAATAAAAGTGTGGTGTGGTGAAGCAGTATACATTTTGTTGGGACCAGACTCCTGGTACAAGGATTTGGCTCATCTATTACATCATGGGACTTATCCCGAAAACCTCAACCCTAGAGAAAGGAGAGCCTTCTGATTAAAATCCACACAATATCGCCTCATAAATTTGGTACTCTTCCGGATCAACTATGACAGGGTATTAATGAGAAGTATCGAACACAAAGGCATCGATAAAGTGCTGAAAGAACTCCATGATGGCCCTGCTGGGGGACATTTTGCAGGGAACACCACCGCTCATAAGGTTCTGAGAGCCGGCTATTATTGGCCCACTTTGTTCAAAGACGCTCATGATTATGCCATGAATTGTAAGACTTGTCAAATAAGTGTTGGCAAGGAGAGAAGGGAAGCAATCCCACTTTAGCCTGTAACCGTCTCTAGACCATTTGAGCAGTGAGGGATGGATATCATAGGAGAAATTACGCCCAATTCTTTGAAATTGCACAAGTATATTCTTACTGCCACCGACTGTTTCACAAAGTGGGCAGAGGCCATCCCTCTTACCTATGTAAATGAGAAAATAGTCATCCAATTAATAGAACAACACCTAATTACAAGGTTTGGCATTCCTTCCATTATGTTCTTTGATAATGAAATCTACTTCTCCTCTACCCTATTGATAGAGTTTGCTTTGGACAAAGGAATCATAATCAAGTACTTTGCAAATTATTACCCTCAGGGAAACGGTGTGGCAGAGTCAACCAATAAGAATATGGTGAGGATACTAAACAAGATGATTGTGGATAACCATAGAAATTGGCATAACCAACTCCATAATTCCCTATGGGCTGATAGGGTCACACCCAAAGAGGCTATAGGGAATTCTCTTTACTTCCTGGTCTACGGACAAGAAGCCATTCTCCCGAATGGGATTTATCTTCCAGCTCTGCAATTGGCCCAAGATTCTAACGATGATAAATCCTTGACCATGCAACAAAGAATCAACACTCTGCTCATGCTGGAGGAAGAGAGGGAAAGGGCTAAGACTAAATTTTTATCCCATCAGTAGATAATGAAAAGATGGTTCGATAAGCATAAGGCTAAAGAAAAGAATTTTGAAGTAGGAGACTTAGTTCTAAGGTGAGATAAGGTAAATGAACCCAAAGGGAAGCATTCCAAGTTTCAGAGCCTATGGCTTGGGCCTTTTCAAGTGGCTGAGAAGATCGGGGTAGGTACTTATCATTTGAAAAATCTGAGAGGGGAACCTGATGCCCTCCTAGTAAACGACCAAGCCCTAAAGAAGTACATCCAATAATAACAACACAATAAAAGTTATATATATATATATATATATATATATAATACATATATATTTCCAGTTGGTACGAATAAAATAAGGACCGGAGATATCTATTTTATGGGATAGAGATTCTGCATTCGCTTAATGAATTGCCATTTTTTGAGTGCTCAACACACCCTAAAAGTTCTGTCACCACTTCCTTTTGGGTAACACCTTGTCTTCTACCTTCGATTGTTTTCACCATGGTTTGAGCTTGATAACCTTCTTATCTGATATGTTTCATATCTGAGTTTCTCTTGAGCATATTAAGAACCATCTTGAGAAACACCACGACTGATCAAGGAACTAACGACCTAGATTTCTCTCGGCTTACTTGAGAAGTTCGGCATCAGTGAAAGATTAAGGTAGAAAAAATTGTATGGGAAGTCAAAGCAGCCGAGTTCCGACATTCTTCGACGTCGACCGATAAATGTATCTCTTTTACGCATAGTCTCCGAAAATATTTCGCCAAACGGCAGTCCTTTCGGATTCAACAGAGAAGTGTAATCATAAGCGTCGCACAAAAGAGGAGTTCCACCACCGACGCCTGAAACATCACCAATCCCAACATCACCGGTATCGAGAGTTTTATGAAGAAAATAGTTGTGTTGATAAAAAATCTAAAATAGTAGTCGATCCCCGATCTTTATGAAGGTAAGACATGATGTGACGTTTAACCCCTAGCTGTGTCAAGTAATCTGCATTCAAAGCTTTAGTTAATTCATACATCGTGCATTAGTTACTAGCTCGTGCATGAATCAAAATGGAACCGTTAAACTCACTCATACAATGCATCTCCATCCACGCCTCCCCTGTCAACCAGTTAAGTCTCAGTGGCAGAAATTCGATAGAATTATATTTTGAAATCTGCATTTATCACTCATATTAACTAATTGATATGACTGGTAGTATCTCCCAGTTATATTCTTTCAAATCCTTTTTGTGTAATCCCACTCTACGCAGGAAGGAATTCAGAACAAACAGGAGAACGAAGCCACCAGTCCAGAGGAATCATCCGAAGTCCAGTGAGTATTAAATAGTTTTCTTAGCAAGCATTAAAGGTATGGGTTCTCTTATGGATTTATATTTCATTTGTATATGTTCTCACCCGATGCTACTCTATATATGTGTTTAAAAGGCGGTTTTGATTGCAGGGACAATGCCTCCAAAGAAGACATCCACCAGGAAATCACCATGGCCACCAAAGCTGCAAGAATCAGAAATAGGAGAAGGCTCCTCCCCAACAGTTGCAAGACAATTAGAGTTCTCTCCTAAGCCAGTGTCCGTCATCAAGGCAATCACCAAGGAGCCCTTTGTCCAGCCCACAACTTTCGGGGATACAGAGGCAAGCATTGGAGCAAAGATGAATTTTCCTCGTTGGGAAGAAGTTTTCAAGAAGATAAAGAAAGAAGAGCCCCTCGAATATACTCTGCACAATGACCCTGATACAAAGAAGCTCGATGACGTGGTCCTCCCAAACATTCACAAGGATTATCTACACATGGTGGCAAGCCGGTCTCCAGTTTTCCCTTGCGTTGAGCTCTTAAAGTGGCTCATTGATCACACCGATGTGCAGAAATGTTTGATTAATGATGACAATGGCGAATGCGTCGGGGTTTTCCTGCCATCAAAAGTTCATAAATACTACAAACTCAATGAGTCCGGAGAAAATTTGAACACTAATTTCGTGGTGATTTTCTATGCCTCTCACGACACTAGCAAAGTCTTGGCATCCTGGTGGAGGGAAGACAAGAAATTCATGAGCCAAACTTCTGGCTAGTACCCGATGATCAATCTCAGGGAACCATACGCCTATCTCATGGCCCTTCTCTACAGATTACATGGGGAGAAAGACTGCTCCTGGTTTTCAGAAGCTTGGATGCCTCTGGCTTTTACAGTTTCCGTTTCGGGTACCAATTTCAATTGGAGTGATATCATCTCCAAACAGTTGAGCACATGCATAAAACAAGCTCAGGTGCGAAAGGAAGGAGATACCCCTGCCTTCTACATGGCTTCGTATCTACTGGATGTTATCTGCGCCAGGAACGCTTTTGTTGGGATGAACTTGAATTGGCATCCTTCGGAGCTCACAGTCCATCTATACTACAACATCTTGTTTGAAAACAGGTACAATAATTCTATGCTGCTATTTGGGATCATTTTATTGCGCCTATTTACTTCTTACTCTTTAAGAGAGAATGCCCTAGACTATCAGACGAAGAAAATAAGGTCATAGTCAAAATTGGTCACTGGTATTTATACGAATGAGAAACCTACATCAAGATGACTGCATATAAGGTAGTCATAAATGTAAATACAAAGTAAAATACTTACCTGTACTTACCTGCTGGCTGCATGTTGGTGTAGTCAAACAACCAATGAAGCCAATCCAGCAACGCTCCATGATACCTGCCTTTGTGTTTCATCATAAACCAAAATAGTGATACATCAAGCACAAAAATGTCATGAGTTAGAATATACACCATATCATCGAAAAAGTCAGAATCTAACTCATGGAGGCGGGTGGGAGGGATAAAATACTGCCAAGTCCATCTCTGAAAAAAGCACTCAATCCTATCCAAGAAAGGGTCATGAAAGATACAAGGTTCAGAAAACGGACTCAAATGGCCTGTAGACTTGTTACCTAGGACACCCTCACACTCCAGAGTCAAGGAATGAATCGATAAAGAAATAGTAGATGACCGGCAAACTATCAAGGGAAAGTTGAAAAAATGAATGAAGCTAGCATAACCCGACTGACCCTTGAAATCTAGGGTTTGCCTAGGAAGAAACTCAACACAAAAAAGGTATTTCCCAACTATACCCTGAATGGAAAAGCGAGGCAAAGCAATAACGGGTGGTTGGGATGAAAAGTCATGAGTAACCTTCTTCAGGCAAATGATGTCCTTGATTGTATCAAAATCTGAGCATAATGGTGGTTGGCAATCATCTTCATAAATAAGGTCCAAATGCTCAGTGGGGTACTCATCAAACATCTCAAAGTAAGACTGAAAATCATCTGAAAGATAAGGTAGTAGGTCATCCTTGGTGTTTTGAAAGCTACAAGTAAAAACCTCATCTCCTTGTTGCCATTGGTTATTAGTAAAATGTTGTGACAACTGCAAGGGCAACAACTGGAGATGATTCTCAGTGTCATAGATGGGATCTAGGTCATAACCAACTACATCCCACCTACGTCTCCCAACATGTATGAACTCATCGAAATCAGCTATATCAGTATTAGTATCATAACATGCAGGATTTGAGGATTCATCCTCCTCCTCCTTTTCATTACATGGTAAAGCATCATAAAAAATTATGAGAGGAGGGTAACTTACTGTTTCTTCTTGTGCAGGTACTTCGAGGACTCTGGTGTTTTCAACATGTGTTGTTTCTTCATCCCCATGGACTGCTTCTATTTCATCCGAGGCTTCCACTTCCTCTTCCTCTTTTGAATCAAGCAACACGGTATTATTAGAATTTTGAAGTGGAAAATAACTAACCTCATCTTCGCTTTGCTGCACAGGAGAGACAGGTTCTTGCATGACTTCATCAGAGAGAGGAGCGCAGGTGGATACTTCATCATTTTGTTCAAGTTCTTGCTCCTCATCAACGTCTTCATTCGGCTGGTCGAAAACTTGTTCCCCTTTCTCTTGCGTATCTTCAAAGTTTCCATGGGA
>SNQJ01S0000187.1:5141-29523 GCA_010110895.2 Picea sitchensis
TTTTTTAATCAAAATTTGTTATACGTGTGTCAAAACAGTTTGGTTTGTTATCACAATTTCCTGTAAGAGTGTAGTTATTATCATTGTAGTTAGATTTATGATTTATTTGTTGAGTAATGGAGGTGTGAGGGTTATTGTTTTTGGCGTGGGTATTACTATTATTTACTGAGTTTGTGCGGGGACTATTTTGGTCACTGCCACGACTGTTATCGGAATTGTCTGAACGCGCACCATAATTGTTTAGATTGTGATCAATATTGTTTATACACGTGTTGCTTGGGGATTTTCGGAGATTGTAGTTATTATTGTTTTTGTTAATGTTATTATTACTGTTTTCTAGGTTAGCGTGGTTACTATTTTGGATGATGGATGTGTTATTTTTGGCTTGAAGATTCATGTTGTTATTAAATATCATAAGTCTATTTATAATATTATTTAAGTTGTTCTTTTGGGAAGTGTTAATTATGCTAAAAGAAGGAGTTTCGATGTTATCGTGGAGTCTATGTACAAAGTGTTTGTTTTGTTCAGGGTGAGGAGGCAATCTGTGCATTCTGTTCATCCATACTCGTTTCTGCGTGTTTTCTAGTCAGGTAAATTTGCTGCATTGTTTGTTTACAATGATTTCTTCAAGTTTCGTTGTTTTTAGGGAGGAGCAGGCATCTATTCGTGCCCAAAGAGGTGGTTGGATGATATTTTCCAGAGTAGTGTGAAGAACGATAAGTTTACGTGACAAATTGTCTAATTTAAACCTTGCTTTCTGAATTTCATTCTGGAGTAATGAAATGCTCGCCTTGTGAAAAATACAGTTGTTTTTCTTATTGCGAAGTCTATGATTGATTATGGTAAAAATAGGCATAACATCGGCGTCCCTGCATCTTTTCAGAAAAGTTAGATCAGATTTCCTTCTCATTACTTGCAAACGCATCCGCTCAAATTGTCAGATTTTATCAGCTATATCCTATCCGTACAGGGTCAGTATTTATGTTCTAAGGCTTTTGCGACCATTGTTTTGATCAGAAAGTTGTTTCAGATTTATCGCATAGGTTTTTTTTATTTTCGACGTTTCGGACCAAACTAGTGTGGTCCATCATTAGGAAAACGTTTTGTGATAAATGAAGGAAAAAAGATATAACAAGTGTATAAATACTTGAAAAGTTGTTATAAGGAGCCGACTTATTAAAAATGAAAAATGAAAAATGAAACCACGAATTATAAAACTTAAGAAATTGTATTTGTTTGTTTAATAATTGTTTATTTGTTTGTTTATTAATTTTTATTTAATAAGATCCGATTGGATTTTTTTTTATTTTATAAATTAATATCTAGAATTATTCATATTGGCTAGGGTAGGGATCCAATTTTGACTAATTTTCCATCCATCATCTCTGTTTAGATTGTAGATCAAATGACCAGGATTTAGGGACATGACCTAAGGGCCATTTCTTCCAACTAAGCCCACACTCGATTCATAGGACAATCAACTAATGACACATTCCATCCTGTGGGACATGATAGCATCCCTCATCAACATGACACCTCCATGAAATCATTCCCCCTTTTTTCCTTTCTTAGGCAGGATCCATGATAATCTATGATTGAGATTTAGTCTTTCTATGATCGACAACTCTCACTCTTTCCCCAAGCCTTCGTCATTTTCGACACTTCGTTTCCATCAACACTCCCGGGTAGTTTCTATCCTTGAATACTCCGACGATGATTTCGTTGTCTAGGACCTTCCTCTCATCTTCTCTCTAGACCCCTAATTGCCCTCCTTCGATGAACAACCAAGATTTTTCATCGTCCATATCCTACGGTTTGGGTTAAATTCAAGGTCATAAGGCTTTTGACCTCCTCATAGACACTCGCATCCATTTCCCACCCCTCTGGTGACACCTGTCTCCATTAGGACACATTGGTTGTCGAGTTGGCATGCTGCATCATCATGATGTCATTCTCATCTTTATATACTTAAATGGAACAAAAAACCATCTACGATGGAGATCACTCCTACCCATAGCCAATCAACGGTCCTCTTTTCTCTCCTCGGTTTTTATCCTTGTTGGGCTTCTCGACCAATGCACGACCAACCTTCTAGGCTCTGACGACAATGCATCTAGATTTGATGGTCCATATCTCATTGCCATCACCTCCAATGAATCGACGATTTCCATTAACCTCCTGACCTCATCATCATTGGCACTTCCCGACTTGACTCTCACTTCAACAACTCTCCAATCTTGATTACGATGCATGACACATCTATGGTCCAGATCTCTTGGCTTGTAAGATCCGATGGTTGGTATTTAAAGAAAAGGTCTGAAGGACCTCTTCTCTAATGGGGCCCACTTTTTTCCCATCACCATTTAGCTAGTACACCAATCACCCTTAGGCATATGTTGGATGCCAATTTGGAACACCCCGTCATCATCCCCTTTCCTCATCCAAACAGAACCTACGGTAATCTGTGATGGATATTAATCCCTCACCTAATTAATAATCAATGACTCTCATTAATCCTCGATCCCTCTTCATCGTCGATACCTCTCTTTTCCATCACTCAGATCGTCGATGGTCTATGCCTTGATGATAATTCGACCAACATCAATGAGACATATCACCCGTCAAGGCCTCTGTGTGAATAACGATTCCTATACTCCCAGAGATCTCTCATAAAAAGGATATTAACAAATCCAACAGTGGATGTTGATTCTCTGATAGGTATGAGGCTCACATCCTCTCATTGCCTTCAATATTTTCTCAATCCTTCCCTTAGTTATTTCTAAGGACTTCTAGTCTTGACGAATGGTTTAGATATTCCATTGCACCTATCTAACAATTGTCGGTGTAACATCTCATACTACTAAGCACACTTATTGACTTATTCTTTGAGGACACTCGCGTGCAAGTGATCCAGTTATGGTACATTATGATTTTATTTTGATTATGAGTTATATATGATGATAATGATGTATTGTGAATTATTGTTAATTTTAGATGTATATGTGTTGACAGATATTATTGACGAGTTCTCCTGAGTGTGCATGACACATGACAAGTTATGGATATTGAGGGAATCAATGGACTTCCTTGGACTCCATATTGAGTCAGAGAGTGGATTGTATTTTGATTGAGTATTTCATTTTATGCACATGTGATATATGTGTGATTACAGTACGATTTATGTATATGGATTATTGACATTTTTTTTGTCAGTAGATGAAGGCTTGATGATGCTTGCTAATTCGAATCACATATGGAGTAAAGGGGTCATGCACAAAAACCATACATTTGAGGGAGAGGTGTGGCAACGTCCCTATCACAACCTACTAGCACTCTCCTTGTGACCTGAACTGTAGGTTAACGATTACCTAGTTCAAGAGGTATACGATTCCGCGAGAGTAGACTGAGACAGTTGCTCACGAAAATTTCTAAGGGGTGCACAATAAGGCAGAGTCCTTATTCCTTAGACAACCCTTAGTCTCTCACAAGGTCGACCAAATGGAGTGTTGACTCCGAGGATCAGATAAACTTCCAAAACCAATCAAAGGCGAGTGGCACCCTCAGAGCACGAAGGTGCAACTTAAAGGGCACGTCACATAATTAAAACATGAGTCAATAAATCTAGTTGACCTAGAAAACATTGAAATATTTAGACCTTGTTAGAATAAAATAATTAATTAGTCAGTAAATTATAAACTTAGAATCCTAACAAGAGTCTAAGCCTAAGTCTAAGACTAACTTTAAGTCTAAATTTAAATAAAGGACTAATAAATTATGACATAAGTTAAAAGATTTGATAATATAATCAAACTCTAGGAAAAAGGGGAATAAAATTTAAAGGTTGGATAAAATGCACATGTGTGCATGAAATTAATAAAAGAGATTTTTTAAATAGAAAGAAATAAAAACATGAGAGAATAAGTATACACATAGAATAACATCTTGCGTCAAACTACAACTAAGTCTAACTAAAAGAAGACTCCTAATCTAACTCTAACTAAGATTTAGTTAGGGGACACTCATTAAATGAGAAATTGGGGAACAAAGGGAAAACTAAGAGCAAAATAAGAACACATTGAGGAATGTGAGGGAAAATGACTTTTTAATTAAAATAAAAAAGGCTAATTACTTGTGCAACTTGAGGAGAGTGAGACAAGTGTGTGGGTGAATAATCACTAATAAAATAATTAAAAATTTGAATTACTTGTGCATGTGGAAAAGTGTCATTGAGAATTTACCTATAAAAGAAATGAGGTAGAAAATATTAAGCAATTTGGTTGAAAATACTGTGGGAAATTCCATTGTAATTTAATTTTATTTCCAATCCCAACAACAGTTAAAAATTGATCCAACCTTGTACCTCTGATCATTGAGAGTTTCCATGGATGCGGGTCCTATTTCGATAGTAGTCATTTAAATTAATTTTTACTTGAATTCTTTTTACTTGAATCCAATTTCCAGTTGTAGGAGTTAATATTAATTTTTGGCCTTTAGCGAATTTCCTTATGAATAATTTGCTTAAATAGTTGATTGTTTACGAATTTAACTAATATTATAATAACATTAATATATAGATAATTAGTTATATATGGTTCATTTACAACTAACAATACCATCTTTGTTGATAATCGTAAAGAGTGAGATTAAATTATTGACATGGGTTGTACCATGTTAAGTAGAAGACAATTGCCTTGTTCCCAACGGAGTTATATATCCATGGGGATACTAGGAATTTTTAAAAATCAAAATTGTATTTAGTAACAATTCCATTATGTCTTGAGTTTAAAAAAAAAAATTAGGATGTTTTTCGAATTGATTTAATATCTCTGAAGAATTTATATATATTTATCTTTGATTGATATCAAGCCATAACTATGAGTAAATTGTGTAAGAAAAATGTTGATTAATTCAAAATGAGTTCAATACCTTCCTTTTGAACTTGGTAGGTTTAAGTAGATCATGACCATGTTTTTTTTTTCAATTTCGAGACAAAATTTAGTAATTGAAGAAATTAGATAATGTTAATGTATGATTGTCTCAACCGCATTATAATGTTGTTATTATTACAAAGGTCATCTAAGTAATAAGGTAGAAGGGTTTTTAAAAAATATTTTTATTGTTATCTCCTTATGAACATTTATATAATTCATGATATATATTAGATTATGATACAGAATTGTGGATTAATATCTATTGGATTTAAAGTGACATGGAATACGATTTTTTATAATTGAGCGTTATGAATGTATCTTAACTTTTTCTTACACAAATTATCATGATAATATTTTTCTCACCTTGTTTAAAAAAAAAAAACAATGTGTCCACTTTTATGCTGTCTTCATTACTTTGTAGTGTGATTTGTAATGTGCTTGGGAGGGTTTGTTACATTCGGTGGCTTTGGGTCTTCTTCGTTGTCAGGCCCTTTTTCTGTAATTCACATCTTGAACCTCCAACGACATTTTCCATCGACGTAAGGCTAATATTTTATCTCCATACCCAATCGCCCTCGCTCAAAACAATTCGCTAAGGTATCCCCTCTTCACTGCTTGGGTGGAGTTTTGCATCCCGCAAGCGGTCCACACTAGGACAAAGGATTCCACAAGAAACTCAAGGCTCTCTAAACTACACAGAGTCCTACCTCATGCCACTCGTATAGTTAATGTAGCGTCCATTCGAGGAGGAAGATCATAGTACTTCCTTCCTCTCTAACCTCTCATGGGTTTCTTAGTCTATATTCCTGGTTATCTTTTCACTAGCATCACACCACAACAAATACCCAACTTCACACACATGAGGCACAAACGTACAATTATGCCCATGATTGCATTCACAAGAGGGAACCCCCTATTCATATGTGTACTACACATTTATTTCCTTACAGGTACATTATCATTCAAGTAAAAAGGCCTTCCAATGAGAAAACACCAAGCCCATAAATCAAACATACACATTCATGGTTACAAATATGGGCATTTAACCATACATTTCAGTCTAATTACATATGGTATAAAGATACATACTTGTTACCAATTTCAACTAGCCAA
The DNA here is from genome assembly GCA_010110895.2 of Picea sitchensis. Classification (NCBI taxonomy): domain Eukaryota; kingdom Viridiplantae; phylum Streptophyta; class Pinopsida; order Pinales; family Pinaceae; genus Picea; species Picea sitchensis. Next base: position 11,186 of record SNQJ01S0000187.1, read on the forward strand.
ATGACTTTGGGTGTGCACCTTTCCACCAAACCATAGGCACTACTTTATTAGTTACTTCAGCAGGAGGGCACCCCCGTGCCAAGCCATGATATCACCAGGGAATTATCCCTCTCTATCGACTCATCAAGTTGAAAATATGACTCAGCAAACTATGCTACCTCTCTCTTAGACACCCTCCCTTTTGGGTCGTCTACCGACCTCCAAGATCATAACTCCTCCCTTGAGTTCTCCCCCCCTTCCTATCTTCCCTAGTGCATCTCTTATGCCCTTGAGGAAGGCTATCGACCTATCCTCTTCCTTCTATCACAAGGAAGATCGTCGGTCAATACGGGGCTGCAGAAAATGGTACTCTATCGTACCCGTGGTTGAAAATTTTCTTTTGTCCCAATCCTGATCTCCCATACCTAGATTTATTTGGGGTAGTTGGTTTTTCAACTACCATCCTCCCTCATTACTGATTTTCCTTTCAATCAACATAAAGGGAAATTAACTTATTATTTCTAATTCAAATATTTCAACAAGGGGGATCGAGTCATCTTAGCATGATGAATCTCCTCTCTAGGTTTCTTCACTCTTCCCTCTAGTGGTATCATGGCTAGTACTCTCAAGGCTTCACCCACAATTAGCTATTGGAATTTCCATTAGAAAATAATACATTTACAATATTTTCATTCCATTGCATGGAAATCATTAGTTATGATTATTTATCTATAATGAGGGGTTTATTAAGGGGGTATTACATTCATCAACCTTGAAGTTGTTGTTGGCTCCAATAAATTGAGCATTTGGTTGAAAGTTGATGGCACTTGAGAGGTTGGGGACTGTCCTTTTAATTTAATAATTCTTTGATCTTTCTCATAATTGTATGTGCACCATATTACCAGTTCTTTTACATCAAATACCTTTGCAATGCATCCTTCCTTTGCGATCCCTGATATCCAAACAAAATCAACATTCCTTTCTTCATGTGATAATGTGGAATAATGTCTGTAATCTCTCGATCAATGGTATTTTGGGTCCTCTCGTGCAAATGTATTCAATGTATCCCCACATAAACTTTCTCTTCTTCTCGCCATCATTCTTAAGAGTTGTCCAAGCATGCACAATATTTCTAGAATAGTAAAATAAATTTTTTTTCATATTAACCACTAGAGCTCTTATTCCAAAAGAATGACTTAATTTTAATTTATGAGACAGGTCTCAAGAAAAACGCCATTAATAATGGTGATTTAGTATTTAACTATCTGTAGTTTCACATAAGATATGCATTAAATGTTTCTTGGTGAATGTGACAAAGAACGATGATACACGGTGGAGTAGAGGAAATAAATATATAGAAAGAGTTAGATGGAACAAGTCCACTCCCATGGTTTCATGAAATGTTTCAATGTATGACTAAGTGTAGGATGGTGGATGTATGAACAGACGAAAAATAATTTTTCTAAGTAGTGGAACGAACTCCGCTTCCACGAATGAACTTAAGAGAATAAGTATGGAAAATTGAAGAGATAAGTTAAATCTTTAGAAAATGACTAAGTGCTAAAAAGAAGATGGACAAACTTGTGGTTAAAACTTAAAATAAGTGAATGAATAGGAGAGAATCTACACAAACAGACCCTCGCTTCCACGAAGAGTATTAAAAAATACTAATTGTTGGTGCAAATCATGTGCAACGGAATATAAGGTGCAATTTGGTGATGGCAAAGAAGCAGACTTGAGTAAAGATGATGATACCAACATGCAAAACCACCATAGATCAATAATTTTTCTATGTAAATAAAAGAGAGGGTATTAACCTATATACAAGTCAACAATGAGCTCCACTTGTGGGACGGTAAACCCCTGTGGGTCATCGAGAATCTATAATTTTGGGCATGGAGTCAGTGTAGGAAAAAAATGAAAAAGGAAATAAAAATTCGGAAGTACTTACAAGGAAAATATGAACTATGTACAAATGAGAGAGAGATTTATCAAGAGAAAATGGGTTTGAGATGCTGTCAATTAAATGGAAACATATGAACTGTGTCTTTCATTTCCCTTAGTAGATAAGAATTATAACCCAAAATCGTTTCAATAGTATAAGAGCCAATCCACAATGCTTCAAATTTTGTATGAAAATAAGACTTTTCCTTTGCTTTGTTCCATAATAATAACAATTTCCCCTTTTGAAAATATTTTGTCATTGTTCCCTGATCAAAATATTTCTTGATGGTCTATTGTCTCTAATTCATTTTCTTCAATATTTCAACTCATTGTTCCTCCAATTTCATCAACTTAGTGTATATTCTATGTAAAGGAGAAACTTCCTCTACATCTTTAGTATTCACAACATATGTCAAGGCATTTAGTTCTAGATTAATAGACATTCTTGCTTCTTTTCCATACACCAATGTATATGGAGATATCCCAGTGCTATCCTTTGTTGTCAATCTACTTTCCCATAATGCATCTATTAATTTCAAATGCCAATTTATTTGATTGAGATCAATCGTTTTCTTCAGGATTTGGATCAAAGTCTTAATTGTAGATTCATCCAAACCATTTCCTTGAGGATAATAGTTTAATGATTCTCCTATTATAATACCAAATTCCCCATAAAATTTGGTAAATGTTGACCCATTGAATATTGATCCATTGTCTGTGATAAAAAAATTTGGAACTCTGAACCTTGATAAAATATTTTCTTTGAGGAATTTTATAAGCTTGTCTGAATCAACCTTTTTTAATACTATTGCTTCTTTCCATTTTGTAAAGTAATCTATAGTTGTGAGAATATATGAATTGCCTTTACCTAATTTTGGATTAATTGGCCCAATTACATCTAATCCCCATTGTGTGAGTGGTTCTTATATTGATATGGGTTGTAGAGGCATTGCTTCCCTCTTCATTTTTCCTGAGAATCTTTGACAAGAAAACTATTTTCTTATCGTTGAATATGAATCTTTGAAAATAGTTGGCCAATAATAATCGGTTCTCATTATTCTATGTGTAGTAGTTGTCGATGCAAATTTCCCACCACAAATTCCTTCATTAAATTCCTCCATCATTTTTTGAGCTCTTGTTGCATCAACACATCTCAACAACATTCCATAAAAAATTCTGCGAAACAAAATTTTGGCAACTAACACATATAGATTTGATTTCATCTTTAGTTCCCTTCTTTCTTTTGGAGACAGGACATTTGGAAACTGACCAGATTTTAAATAAAATATGATATCCTTATACCATTTGAGTGTTGATGCAGATGATCTTTTTGAAACCGATATAAATCTATTTAATGAATCAGTCCTTGTAATGAGCTTGGACAACCCCTTTCCTTTGACTGCTTTTAGTGGTTTAATATGAATTTCATATTCTTGAATTTTTTCTAGTCAATTTTCCCATTTCCCTTCTCTCAACTGTTGACCAAGAAACAATTTTACTGGAGAAGTAGGAACATATGCTATGACATGAGATGAAAAAATATAAGTTCTAAAATGAGGCACTGCCTTAACTAAGGAAATATTTTGATTCTATATGTTTGAGCACTTCAACTCATAACCATGCACAATTTTTCTCATAAACTTATTGGGACTTCTTCTCCTTCAATATTTCTTTGTGTTAGAAAAGAAGCAATGGTCTCTTCCAAATCAAAAGAATATATGATGACATATTATTTAAAATCTAGGTTGATTAATACAGGTGCAATGGTGACTGGATGCTTAATATTAGTGAATTCTCTTTGAATCTCTTGGGTCCATTCAAATCTTTGATCCTTTTTTAATAATGCATTAATTGGCTTAGCAATTGTTGCATAGTATCGAACAAATCTTCTTACAAAGTTTATTTTCCAAAAAATGATTGTACTCCCTTTTTTGAGATTGGAGGATTTAATTCATTGATAGCCTTTACTCTATTAGAATCAATATATATTCCTTGTTTGATGAATATATGTACCAAAAATTTCCCTTCTAAGACTGTAAATAGACATTTCTTTGGATTAAGAGATGTTCCATATAATATGCATCTTTCAAAAAACTTCTCTTAGATGTTGAATGTGATTTTCTCTTATCTTAGAATGAATGGTAAGATCATCTTGGTAATCGACCATGAATATTTCGATCAAATCCTTGAGGGCTTGGTCCATAGATCTCTGAAAGGTCACTTCTGCATTTTTCAAACCAAATGGGCATGTGAGCATAAGAATATGTCTCCCAAGGTGTAATGAAAGTTGTTTTTAATTTGTCTTCTTCTGCGACCAACACTTGATTATATCTCAAAAAAGCTATCTAACATGGACATCAAAGCTGAAGAAATGAATTGTTGAAGCAACATTTCCATGTTAGGAAGGGGACAATTGACTTTAATACTCACCTTGTTCAAGTCTCGAAACTCAACACACAAATAAATTTCTCCACTTTTATTTCTTACAATGACAGTGTTCGACGACCATTCTGAATGTCTAATTGGGAATATTATTCCAACATTGCTCAATTTCTCCAGCTCCATTTTTACAAGAGGTTTTAATTTAGGATTTATTGTTCTTAGATTTTGTTTGAATCGTATTGTCCCTTCTTTTAATGGCATGATATGATGGAATATATATTTATCATATGATTTCAAATCATCGTAAGTCCATGCAAAAAAATCAAAAAAATATTTGAACAAAGAGGTATGTTGATCAATCTCTTTTTTCATACAACTAGTTCCAAGATTTACATATTTTGGAGATTCTTCAGTCCAAATATTTACTTTTTGAGTTTCTTGCACTTTTCTAGTGGATGCTTCTTCCTTCAAGTTTGGTATTTTTACTTGATCATCTCTCGTGAAGATAGACTCAAAATTGATACATTTTTTAAAAATCACATCAGGATCATCAAGACTTTCATTCACATCAACAATAAAATCAGCCCACTGTTTGTCATTTTCGAATATCTGCAAATGATCTTGATTATCAGGTATCAATGGCCTGAAAATTGTCTTGACTTGAAAATTATTATGATTATGAAAATTATCACGATTAAACAAAGATGCAACAATGTCCAGCGTGTTATCCTTTTGATTTCTTCCCTGGGAATGAATGATATATTGAATAAGCTGAAGTAATACATTAATTCATTTACTCTTTTGGAATAGAGTATTATTCATTCTTTTTTTATCTTATATTTCTTCCTGATGTGATTTATGACAAGTTCAGAGTCACCATTTATTATCAAATGTTCAATATTCATTTAAAGTGCAAGATTCATTCCTTGTATTAATTCTTCATATTCAACCTCATTGTTTGTATGAGGAAATCCAAGCATGATAGCATGAGGATTATATAACTAAATTGGGACTTTTGAACACAATTCCTACTTCGATCCCTAAGCTACAACAAGCACCATCAAAAGACATCCTCCAAAATCCTTCGAAAGAATGTCTTACCTCTTGTTTTGGAATATCTGTCTAGTTTGGGTCAAGCATAACATAGCTTCCTATACCAACATGAAAATAATATTTCATTAATTCATTGTCCATTTTCTTGAAAGAAAATGGTTTTCTTGGTTCTCTAGGAACTCTAATCATTGTTCCATTATTATTTGGAAACATCACGCAACTCCCATCATTCATGGTGTAACCTCCAATCAACAAAGACCAATCTCTCCCAAGAAATACTCCATAGGCTGGAGGAATATCCACCACTATAATTGTGAAGACAATTGTGATGTGTGGGACAACAATTATCCAAGAATTAAAGTCTTTAATCTCTCCATACACTGGGAAGTTTCTTGAGTCAATTGTATAGATACTTTCCCCAGTTTCATAATACTTGGTACACATCATCCCAAGTGCTTCCATTACTGATAATGGCATGATATTATTTGTTTCTCCAGTATCAAACAAGTAATTATGAAGCACCACTTCATGATTTTCTATTGTAATATAAAAAGGTGGGACTTTTCTTTTTGGTCCGAATCTTGATATATTTTGATGATGCTTAGGATTTGATGCAACAACCTCAATTCTATGACTTGGTTCATCTATTATTTTAAGAATATTTTCCCCTAATGTGGGATTTTTACTACTTCCATGAAAGGTAGAGTGATTCTTAATTTTGTCAGATTATCAATCACATTATATGACATTTGTGGAGGATTCTTCACTTGATTTACAACTGGTTGTTGTTTTTTTGGTTCTGCTCCATTTGTTCTCATATTTTCCTTTTATTTCACAACATTTTCTTTTGTTTTGAATGTATTTGTTTGTGCTCTTGTTTGCACAACAGTGTCTTGCAAGATATCAATTTCTTCATGTTCATCAAATATATACATGGATGATTTGCCTTCATCCATCAATATAGATTCAATAATTTCTTATTGAACAAAATCACCCTCTTGATTATCAACTATCTCATCTTCTAAAATTTCTTCTAAAATTACAACATTTGGATTTGGCACTCTAGGTGTTCTCTGTCTAAATTCTTCATTGGTACCATCATTTCTTATTCTCTTTCCTTAAACATGATTTATCCTCTATTCCTGAATAGGAATTCTTAGATTATGAGACAAATTTGCATTTCTTCTTAGTCTTGTTAATTTATTTTTCATCTATCTAATAGTTCAATTTATATGTGCTATCTCTATCCTTTGTTTGGTTTCTTGAGTTTTTGTTGGATCATTTTTCACATTGGGAATTACCCCTTTGATTATCCCTCCACCAATTATTTGTTTGTCACTGTTTCATGCTCTTTGATATTCAACTTTTCTTGAAGTTGATGCTCCTTGATCTAAGATACTAAGGGTATCCATTTTTTTTTGGAATTTGCCAAGAATTATTTCACAATCTGCATCTATTTCCAATAAGGATTCTTCCATTTATGTCGCTTTATCCATTGCATCAGTTAGGTCTTCAATTTGTGCAAAGCTGATGGAAAAATTCAAGTTTGAGTGAATTTCATTTTTATAACAACCAAGTATGATTGGATCATTTGGATTTTGATATTCTTCGATCTTATTAAGTGTAATTAAAAACCATAAATTGAAATATCAAATCCTTTCACCCTTTTTCAAATGGATTTGGGCAAATTGCAAGAGAAAAGTATGATATGCTACATGAGAAGAATACATGAGAAGCATACATAGTAAAACAACATGGCTTCTAAATCATCAAATAATGAAATAGAACTTGCAGGAAGGGACATGTACCATTCATAGGCTTGGCCTATTAATGTTTGAAGAAATAATATAACCATTACATTGTCGTGTTCCAACAAATGGATCTCGCAGATGCTCAAAAAATTATCCATGTGTTTCTTCGGGTCCACCGATCCATCTCCTGGAAATGTTGGCAACACTCCTTGTGGGAGATTTTAAAGTTGATGTTGTTCTCCCTGAATATTTAGAGGGCTATTTCTAATCCTTATCCATGGAACTCTTTTCCTTACTTCATGATTTCCATGGTTTTTATTTCTTTCTTCTCTATCACCCATGACTGGATCATTTTCGTTTTTGGTGGTGGAACTTTGTCTGATTTCTTTAAGTTGTTTACTTTTACTCCTTGTTATTAGTTCTCTGTATGATTCCAACTTTAATTTCTATCATGTATTCTCTTCCTTCTTTCAATTTCTCTTTCCTCCTCATGGGAAAGAGTCTCCCAGAATCTTTCAAGCTCTTCATGACTTCAGGTTGTCATCAACACCAAATCATATAATTGATGCAAAAAACGTGTCTGGTTTCGTAATCGAACATGCAATTGGCATTGGTTACATTGAGGTTGAGTCATAAATAATTATGGCTTAAAACCAACTTTTTTTTCTTGTCCCCAATATGTTCGCCAAAAATGTTGATTTTTGAATTGTTTAAGATCGAAACAACAACCTCATGAGGATAAAATCCCCCTTCATTTTTATAGAGGAGGTACTCCTATGTATTCTTTAGATATTTATCTTTTAATATCTTGGGACAAGGGTATTAAAATAGGAAAGTGATAAATATAAAACTCCAGATCTTTATCATTCAAAGAAATGAAAATAATAAAAATAATATACATGTATCAAAAATTCCTAAGAAATGGACCACGAACCTTCACTCATAAAATAATATATTTGTAAAAAAAATATAATAACTACAGAAAATATAACATGAGTCTCACATCCATGATAGTATCAAATATTTTTTATCACATTCAAATAAAGAAAGATGAAGGATACACATATTAGATAACTTTAAGAGAGTCTTTTCATTGATTCCAAAAGAGAATATGATAGGAGAAACTTCAAATATCCAATGTTCAAAATCAAAGTTTCAAAAGATATTATTAAAGTTTATCCCCGTAGTAGTTCTTTGGGATTTCTAAAATAATAATAATTCTTTGATAGTCTTAGAAATAAAACGTGTTTGTCCAAATTTGGAATGGGATCAAGTTCCCGCAGACCTTCAAATAAATAAAAGTAACAATGACAAGGATGGACCTGAAAACAAGACAAAAGAGAAAGATTGTAAACTTAGTTATGATTTTATTTGGAAAGATAAAACACAATTGGATGATTTTTTGAATGGAAAGAGAAATGATTTGGGAAGAATGCGATCTGTGTTACTCATTGTGATGGAATATCCACTCTTTCATTTGCTCGTTGATGTCCCTCTTGTATCATCCTTTATTGCGGTTTCGTGAATAGTACCAACTGCCTCTAATTGATCTTCTTTGGTTATTTTGATAAGGGATTTTTTTAACCATGTTTCAATATATTCTTTCATTGGCACAACATTTTTTTCTTGTCTAACTTTGATCTAAAATAGTGTGCCTTCTAATTCTCTTAATTCAAACAAAGTTGGTGGAGTGTATCTTCAATATCCTCATTTTTGTTTACATAATTTACCAACCAAATTTCAATTTCATACTCAGTATACTTGGTCATATTATTAAAATTTTCAACTGATAGACCCTTTAGTATTTCCACATGTTCCTCAAACTATTTCCTTGTCATAAATATGGAATTTAAAATCAACTTCAGGTCTTGGACCTCCCCTATAGTTCCCATCAGGTCTATTTCAATCAATTTATGATATAATGCTTCCTTTTGATGACCAGGGTGTCACAATCATCCAATATTTATTTCATAACTTTTGTATTTCTTATCCACCAAGCATTCAACTGTTTTATTCAAGCAGGAGAAGGTAGATCTTCTTCTTTTCTTTTCAATTCTGTCAAACTAGAAACCTTTAAGATAAATGCGATAACAACATCCTTATAGAAACCTTCTTCATAATAAAAGTCATCCTGGAGATATTCTCTTAAATTGTTTAACTTGGAACCAAAGGATATGATATTATTCCCTACATCCCATGCCTCTAAGATAATGGACATTTTTTTTTATAATATTTTCTCCAACAAATCACCTGATTTCACCCTACAAATTTGATGTTTCTTTCAAATTCAAACTCAACTCGGGTGTTCTGTTTATTTGATAATAACTTTGAGACTCTATACTTCTTTCATTTATAACCCTTTTGTGCTGACAATGTGCTTCATTTGTATTGATAATAGTCTCAAGACATGCAACTAATACTTCTTCAGTGTTGTTCTCATCATTTTCTTCTTCTCCATATATACAAGTGTTTATGCATGATGCATTGAAACCTATAGAGACCATATGGTTCATGAAATATTGTTGGGGGTCAAACCCCTTCACTTGATTTTCCAATTTTAGATTATACTGGTCGAATTTGGTTGCAAATTCATCAATCTTCGAAGCACTTTTCAATGAAATCTCACCAACTTTGCACGACAATGGAATGAATTGCCTTTTCTTCCTTTGATAAAATAAATTATCCCAAAATATGTATTATCTATAAACGTCTACCATGAATATCTTATCTAGTACATTAAATGGAAGATAGATTGGGGCTTTTATATAGAAATAAACTCTTATTATGTTATATTGTTCATTTGATTCAAAATATCCCCTTTTATCTAAAAATGTTACTGCCTCCAATGACAATATTGAAGTACTATTTCTGAACATGATTTTTTTGAAAGAAGATAGAAAGGAATCATAAACTTCGTAAAAGTGATACATTTCTTTCTACTTCCAAATAACAGGATACCATGTGTGAATTGGGTCTGTCTTGGAATCAACTTGCCTTGACAAATGCAATCCTTGAAATACATGACCTTATATAATAGAGAAGACCAAATATATAGACATGTAGAATTTCTTATCCTTCTTAAAATTTGATAACTGAAATGAAATCTCAGTAGATATGGTTTTTGATTTTTGACCAGACAAAAATTATCTTTCCTTGATCAAAATATAGAGAGCTAAACTAGGGATAATAGCAGTTGAATCATATCCAAGTACCCTAGCAAGAATCCAAGCCATTTATTTATAAGGTTTCTTCAATTGACTAGCTTGTGCCACTGATAAATCCTTTGGCATTGTCGTCGGGTCTTCAAGACATTGCAGTAGTAAATGCCTACCACCGTTTTTAGCCTTGATGAAGTTCTTGGCTTCATCAAACTTGAAAGTTGTTGTTAGCTCTGGTAACCTAAGTATTTTGCTGAAAGTTGATGGTGCCAAAGAGATCGAGGACTATCCTTTTAATTTAATAATTCTTTGATCTTTCTTATAATTGTTTGTGCACCATATTGCTAGTTATTTTGCATCAAATACCTCTGGAACAAATCCTGTGTTTGTGATCCCTGATATCCAGACATCATCAACATTCCTTTCTTTAGGAAATAATGGGGAATAATATCTGTAAGGTCTCGATCAATGGTATTTTGGGTCCTCTCGTGCAAATTTATTCAATGTATCCCCATAAAAGATTTCTCTTCTTCTCGCCATCATTCTTAAGAGTTGGCCAAGCATGCATAGTGTTTCTAGAATAGTATTTTTTTTTTTTCAAATTAACCATTAGAGTTCTTATTCTGAAAGAATGACTTAATTTGAATTTATGAGATAGGTCTCGAGAAAAACTCCATTAATAATGGTGATTTAGTATTTAAATATTTGTCATTTCACATAAGATATGCATTAAATGTTTCTTAGTGAATGTGACAAGGAATGAGGATACAGAGCGAAGTAGAGGAACCAAATAAATAGAAAGAGTTAGATGGAACAAGTCCTCTCCCATGGTTTTGTGAAATGTTTCAAAATATGATGAAGTGTAGGATGGAAGATGGACGAAAAATAAATTTTCAAAGTAGTGGAAGGATCTCTGCTTCCTTGGTTGAACTTAAGAGACTAAGTATGGAACATTGAAGAGATAAGTTAAATCTTACGAAAATGAATAAGTACCAAAAAGTGGATGGACAGACTTGTGGTTACAATAAGTGAATGAATCAAAGAAAATCTACACCAGTGGACCCACCATTCTGCGAAGAGTATGAAAAAAGACTAAGTGTTGGTGGAAATCATGTGCAATAGATCATAAGGTGCAATTTGGTGATGGTGAAGAAGTGGAATTGAGTAAAGATGATGATACCAACCTACAAACCTAACATAGATCAACAATTTTTCTAATTAAAGAAAATATAGGGTAGTAACCTATATACAGGTCAACAATTGGCTCCAACTATGGGATTGTAACCCCCTATGGGTCACCGAGAATTTGGAATCTCAATTATTGGGCATGGAGTCAATGAAGGAAAAGATAAACTATGTACAACCGAGAGAGAGATTGATCAAGCAGAAAGGGTTTGAGATTTTTTCCATTAACTGACAACATCTGAACTGTGTCTTTCATGTCCCTGAGTAGATAAGAATTATAACGATTTTTTTTTTCAATAGTATAATGACCAATCCATAATGATTCAAATTTTGTATGCAAAGAATACTTTTCCTTTGCCTTGTTCCATAATAATACCAATTTTCCCTTTTGAAAATATTTTTTCATTGTGCCCTGATCAAAATATTTCTCAATGGTTTGTTGTCTCTGATTCATTTTCTTCAATGCTTCAACTCGTTGTTCCTCAAATTTCATCAACTGATTGTATCTTCTATGTAAAGGAGAAACTTCCTCTACATATTCAGTATTCACAACATATGTCAAGGAATTTAGTTCCATATTAATAGGCATTCTTGCTTATTTTCCATACACCAATGTATATGGGGATATCCCAGTGCTATCCTTTGGTGTTAATCGACTTGCCCATAATGCATCTATTAATTTCAAATACCATTTTATTTGATTAAGATCAATCGTTTTCTTGAGGATTTGGATCAAATTCTTATTCGTAGATTCATCCAAACCATTTCCTTGAGGATAATAGTTTGACAATTGTCCCATTATAACACCAAATTCCCCACAAAATTCAGTAAACCTTGTCCCAATGAATATTGATCCATTGTCTGTGATAAACTTTTCTAGAACTTTGAACCTTGATAAAATATTTACTTTGAGGAATTTTATAAGCTCGTCTAAATCAACCCGTTTTAACGCTATTGCTTCTTGCCATTCCTTAAACTAATATGTAGTTGTGAGAATATATGAATGGACTTTAATTTATTTTGGATTAATTGGCACAATTACATCCAATCCCCATTGTGTGAATGGTTCTTCTATTGATATGGGTTGAAGAGGAATGGATTCCCTTTTCATTTTTCCTGAGAATCTTTGACAAGAAATGCATTTTCTTATCATTGAATATGAATCTTTGAAAATAGTTGGCCAATAATAATCTACTCTCATTATTCTATGTGCAATAGCTGTTGGTGAAAAGTTCCCACCACAAATTCCTTCATGAAATTCCTCCATCAATTTATGAGCTCTTATTGCATCAAGACATCTCAACAACATTCCATCAAAATATCTACGAAACAAAATTCTGGCAACTAACACATACTGATTTTCTTTCATCTTTGGTGCCCTTCTTTCTTTTGGAGACATGCCATTTGGGAATTCGCCATATTTTAAATAAAATATGATATCCTTATACTGTTTGGGAGTTGATGCATATGGTCTTATTGAAATCCATATAGCTCCATGTACTGAATCAGTCCCTGGAATGAGATTGCACAACCCCTGTCATCTAACTGCTTTTAGTGGTTTAATCTCAATGTTGTAACGACCCCCGTCGTTACGACAACATGTGACGCATAACAAGAGAACAATTTTTTTTTAAATGAGCAGGAAGGTAACAATGACAACTATCGATCAACGCAACTCGACGACAAACACAATGCACACAATTCATGAAACAAACAAATTAACGACCCAACACAATTTCCTGTTACACCGTTGGATGTAACATATGGAAATCAAATAGACAAATAAAAATGACTACCTGCTTGTCCTACCCTGTCGGGTTAGGACCACCAGGACACATAAGAAACATCAATCAATCCAACACAACAACTTCCACGATAAGTAGCTATAACCCTCCCGATGAACGAGAGACCGCAATTAAACGTTACAATCAGGTACAACCTCATAAGAAAAAATGACAACATCCACATCGGAAAGTGCATGACCCTAAGCCAGGTTTTATATGCGCTATCGATCAACGCGCGCAATGATCCCCATTTAAGGATTCATGTTGTCGGTTGTAACAACCCTCCTATGTTAAGGACAACTACTCTGACAACAGGTGCATTTTTTTTTTTTTTTTAACCGTGTGTGCGCGCGTGTAGAGAAACAACCCCCTCGACTCTACGTCAACTCCCAAACCAACGAGACACAAGTAAGACGAACCCAATCAAGACGACCCGTCATATCATAGTGACAACAAGAAATAAACGCCCCTGGACATAAGGCGTGCAACTAGCAGCTGTAAGCAAAAAGAGACACCAGGGGTTAGGTACAATACTGTCACCAAATGAAAGAATCCAACAGTAGAGTCGCAGTAGTGGAACTGTGCCTTTAAACTGCCCGAGACTACTGATACGGCTCAGAGTGTGTCGCAAGAGTGGAACTGTGCCTTTAAACAACCCGAGACTCCGGATACGGCACTGGATTCCTTCCACCGGATCTACACACAGACAAAAATACTAAGCTACAAGAGGTGTCTATATCCCGCCCGACACGAACAGACTACGCAATACAAGACCACTAAGTGCTGCAAAATCAGGGACAATCATGACCTCTACGGGAGACACAAGTCAGGAGGACTCTAGTAACGACCCACTCCTATTGAGACCCGTAGACATCAATAAGGATAAATGATCCATTAATTGTTATTAATCTACGGAGACCTTATCATCAACGCTTCAATTTAACGAATAATAACCATGCAATTTAAACATCATCACGAACATTCGATTCACATTGCGATTCAACCATCCTCATTACTATTGCAACTTAAAGCAATTATTACTATTACAATTATATCAAGTATTACCATTGCAATTAAGCTAATATTAATATTGCAGCTTAAAACGATATTAATATTAATATTTAACAAGTGTTATCATTGCATTTCCATTTAAACGAGGTTAACATTGCCAATAACAAGCAGGGTCATTGCAAAATAACAATTATTAATTAAAAGCATGGAGAATAATTCATATTAAAATTGCAGCTTAAAAACAATATTAACATTAATATTTAACAAGTATTATCATTGCATTTCAATTCAAACGAGGTTAACATTGCCAATAACAAGTAAGGTCATTGCAAATTAACATCTATTAATTGAAAGTATGGAGAATAATTCATATTAATATTGCATCTTTAAAACAATATAAACATTAATAATTAACAAGTATTATCATTGCATTTCAATTTAAACGAGGTTAACATTGCCAATAACAAGTGAAGTCATTGCAAATTAACAACTATTAATTAAAAGTATGGAGAATAATTCATAGTAATATTGCAGCTTTAAAACAATTATTGATATTAATACTAACAAGCATTATCATTGCATTTCAATTTAAACTAGGTTAACATTGCCAATAATAAGTGAAGTCATTGCAAATTAACAACTATTAATTAAAAGTATGGAGAATAATTCATATTAATATTGCAGCTTTAAAACAATTATTGATATTAATACTAACAAGCATTATCATTGCATTTCAATTTAAACTAGGTTAACATTGCCAATAACAAGTGAAGTCATTGCAAATTAACAACTATTAATTAAAAGTATGGAGAATAATTCATATTAATATTGCAGCTTGAAAACAATTATTGATATTATTACTAACAAGCATTATCATTGCATTTAAATTTAAACTAGGTTAACATTGCCAATAACAAGTAAGGTCACTGCAAATTAACAAATATTAAATTAAAGGCATGGAGAATGATTCATAATAAACTTTAAATATCCAATGCATTAACTGACTTTGCATATCCACTAACTAATTCCCAAATAAAATTATAATGACATTCCTTCCAACCCTAACTAAACATTACCTAATCGTCACTAATGGGTATAATAACTATACCCTTACAGCAGGTAAAAACAGTAATTAGGTCACGCATTAATACGCCTTGCTAACTGGTAAAAAGAGGCTGGGGGTAAGGCTGTAATTTAAAATTAACAGAACAGGCAATAAGATATAAATAATATTACAACCGTTTCGTTACTAAATTTAATCACTCCTTTAAAGATAAGGATTAATCCCAAGGAATTACGTTCAAGCTGTCATCATTCTAATGACACAACCACCCTTGCCGAGCGACCATTCTTCTTAGGTATTCACCACACAGGGGTTTCAAATAGTTGAGCCTTGGATATCAGTGAGCGTAGATCGACCCGGGTGAAAATTTTAATTGTAGCATACATCAAATTCCGTGCGCGACTCTACGGGATTTAAGTAGAACCCAAATTAATTGAAAATTTTAATGCAATGACCATACAGTTGGCATGAGATTACGCTTAGAATCTTAGACTGTCTGCTACCATAAAGGAGTATGGAGGCGATGTTCAAGGCGTGTCAGGACAATGGTCGGGCCTCAATGTGAGTGAATGACCAGACATCCCGTTTGTTTTTCTTTTCCTTTTTCCCTCCTTAAACTGACAGAAAATTAAATGGGCGTTGACACAATTACTAACACGCGGTCAGGAATTAATAAGCAGTAAACTGTTACTACCCATGATGGTCCAGAGCTGGACGTTGTCAGGGTTAGAAAAAGTATTTTTCAATCCGTGGGGTTCACGCCTCTACCCAGAACACCCACGACCGAGGACGCCCCTAAAGAAATCCGCTCAGTCATAAAAATTACCATTAAACACCGATGAACTATCAGGCAACTACAACACCGAGCAATTTGATTAGAGTAATCACACTAATCTGGCAAGTACACGGCGGTTATGGATAGAATACATAGTAGCAGGGAATGCCAGGCGAGTTGATAAAAGGGATACCCGAAATTCCAACCATGAATAGCCTTGGAGCTGGAACCCAAATGTGGAAGGACGCATTTAAAGCTGCCAGGTAAACCTAATCTAAAATCTGAATCATCCATGCTAACTCCAGACCTAAGTGCCTCCCCTCCGACCAACCCAAACACGCTATGTACACTTGCAAGAGCTTGCCAGTCCTGAAAAGTCCACTCTGATAAAAATATAGTTAGAGAAGCAGGTGATTAAAAGAGGGGGAGCAGTGTAATGAATAGCGTCTCAGAGAAATGAAAGAAAGGAAATTCGCATAAAGCTTGGAACCACGCCCGAGTACCTAATGTTTAGCCAACGCTATCAGGTATGCTAAGTAAAAACGAGGACCAGACCTGCGTGAAGGATTCCTGACATTTCTCTAATAACCCTTCCCACATAAATCAGTTTATACGCTGTAGGTATATAGACCTTCAGAGAATAAAAAAAAAGAGATGGCAGGCGTGAGCTTCATTCTGGACATTTAAGGATTATTAACCCCTGGCGCTCTGTGGGTCTCTACGGTAAAAAAAAAAATGAATGGCATCAGCGCAAACAGAAAAAAAAACGAGAGCAGCAACACAGGCATTTCAAAATAAAACGAAGGGCCCAGCCAGGAATTCGCCCACGGTGCCAAGAACTGACAGCCCACTGCAAGAACTTATTAAAAACGAAGAACAACCCACGTGCAAGGACGACAACGCACTGCAATTTAAATGTATGCCAAACGAGTGCAGACACAGAAAAAGGAAATAAGAATAGCTGCGCAGACCCTTTTTTTTTAAAAACAGATCGAAGGGCCCAGCCATAACTAAAATGCCCACTGTACAATCAACGAAAACCCACCGCAAATGATACCCCCACGGTAGTAAATACGAACCCCACTTTCAAAAAATTTCGCCCATGGCACCAAACGAAAATCCACTGAAGACAATTCGCCCAAGGTTTAAAACGACACCCCACTAAGAAATAAAAATATGCCCAGGGTATTAAGAAATAAAAACCCTACTGCAAATCAAGCATAAAACTGCCCACTACACATAACAATGCCCAGGGTACAAGAAAACCACTGCAGAAGGAAAACACCCGAAATATCTAAACGCCCAGCGTAAAAAGAGTAAACCCTACTGCCCCCAAACGCCCATTACAAACAGGAACCAATAAAAATTTCATAAAAAGAGAACATCGGTAAATACTTTATTTACAAGGTGGGTAGCAGCCGTAAGGGTTTCATGGTCACGCCAATATCCATTAAGCTACAGTTCACACACACGATTCACACGATATCCATTAAAACTACAAGTTGCACAAGCCATTAACTACAATTTATAAATATGCATAGCAAGATAGAAAACCCAGAGATTTACATACCTGTGTCCTTACGCTTGCAGCAATGTTTCTTGTGCTCCCGCCGCTCCAGCTCCTGCTTTCCGACCGTGAAGAACCCACCGGTACCTCCCAGCCAAATGCTAGGGGTACTCTTCTTCCCCCTCATCCCCTCGAGCCGCAAAGGGGCCACACACAATCAGAGAGTAACTAGCTTCTCATCTCACCTCCAAGGCTGAGCTACCACTCAAGTCTGCTGAGAATCCCCAACTCCTACAAGAAATCAGTCAGTCTCTACCCTGGCAGCATAACCATACCAATCTCAACAAAAAGTCCCTTCTTCCCCCCCTCTTCCTTTCTTTTATCCAGTCTCAAACCCTAATTCTCCTTTTTCTTAGGTTTTCCCCCCTTTTCCCTTTTGATTTTCTTATTTTTCTTTTTAATTTATTTTGTTTATATTATTTCATTTTATTTTTCTTTTCAAAAACTCAAAGAGTATGTGCGCTCCTTATTAATTTCTTTTTATTTTCACATGCTTAACTTTATTTGTTTACCATTGTTTATAATATAAATATACATATATACATATTTTCATTTTTCTATTTATAAGCATGCATTCATCTTTGTAGTTTATCATTATCCATCATTTAATTTACCATTAATATATATGTATATATAGGATAATGAGAGATTAAGGCGATGGCAAACCAGTACAGGGGAAAAATAAA